>CAUYLG010022106.1:0-2500 GCA_963573385.1 Cacajao melanocephalus
ATGGGTCTGGCTGGGTGTAATGGTGCATGTCTGCAGTCCTAGGAATGTGGGAGGCTGAGGGAAGAAGATTGTTTGAGCCTAGGAGTTCAAGGCTGCAGTGAGCTATGATTGTGCCATTGCACTCCAGCCTGGGCAACAGAATGAGACCCTGTCTCTAAATGAAGAAGAAGAAAAGAAGAGGAAAGAAGAAGAAGAAGAAGAAAGAAGAAAGAAGGACGAAGGAAGGAAGGAAGGAGAAGAGGAAGAAGAAGCAAGAGGAGGAGGAGGAGGAGGAGGAGGAAGAAGAAGAACACAAAAAAACCAGTCTAATGGAAAACCCTAGACCACACCTCATGGAATAGCTTGCATTCACTTGAGACAGCGGACCGCCAGAGCTCCCACTCTTAATTGAGAGTTGGAAGTAGGTGGTATGACTCAGGTCATGGGTGTATGTCTCCATTTTGCCACACAGCTAGCGTTATCACATATCTAGTGTTGGATCACTAGGTATGTAATAATAACAAAAGCAATACAAATAATAAAAACAATACTGGTGATTTATTATGCTATTGTTATATGCTAGACATGTTACTTATATTTTTATACTTTGTTTCTGCAAAAAAAGACTTACGAGATAGGGAAATTATCATCTCTAGTTTCTATGTAGGAAACCTGAGTCAGAGAGATTAGTGTGCCCAGATTACCTAGTGATTAATGGGCAGAAGGCCAGCTCTGGAGCCTTGGCTTTTAACCACTATATTATACTTTTGTTGGGGTTCAGAAAGTGATACTTCAAATGATGGCACTTTGGCATGCTGAGCACTTTAAATTAAAGGATTAAAAATGAAAATCTCCTGGAGCAGTGCACCATTCCTGGCGGTACTGCAGCACCAAATCAATATGTGGATCGGATGCAGCAAGCTCCTATTCTATCTCCCTGCTCCAAAAATCCATTTAATATATTGCCCTTAGATAGAGGACATATCGGGTATTAAACTGATAAGAACAGATACTACACTTGATCTTAGCCAAAAGGTTGAGAAGTGATAAACTAAAGGATGCCAGAAGGCCTCAGAAACATCCTCAGAACCAAGGTGTCTCAGATCTTCTGCCTTGCTGTCTCTTACCCCTCATTCTCTCTTGAAGCAAGTGATAGAAACCAGAATTCCTCTTCCCCGCGGTGGGTCATAGAAACTGGATCTTTTTTCCAAAGCCAGTCATAAAAACTAGAATAATTACTCTAAACTTTCTTTACTGCTCTGGCTAGGAACTGGCTATAAAGAAATTCTCTGGCTTACCCTTGACAATATTAGGTGAGAAGACTGTCATGTCAGAGGGGTCCTGCCCCCATCCATACCTGAGAGGAAGAAATGCTACAACAGAGAGGGCAAGAAGAATCTGCACAGGCCTTGCTGGGCTTCCCCACGCAGTCTATTAGCATTAGGTCATACTCTTTTAGTCCAATCATACTTCTACACGGCTGTCCATTTTTCATCCAATCTAAGCATAAAAATGGACAGCTGGCCAGGCGTGGTGGCTCACACCTGTAATCCTAGCACTTTGGGAGGCCAAGGTGGGTGGATGACCGGAGGTCAGGAGTTCAAGACCAGCCTGGCCAACATGGTGAAACCCTATCTCTACAAAAAATACAAAAATTAGCCAGGTGTGGTGGCATGTGCCTGTAGTCCCAGCTACTTGGGAGACTGAGGCAGGCGAATCGCTTGAATCCGGGAGATGGAGATTGCAGTGAGCTGAGATCATGCCACTGCACTGCAGCCTGGGCAACAAGAGTGAAACTCCATTAAACAAACAAACAAACAGACAAACAACGGACAACTTTCCCTATATCTTTGGGTCTTCGTTCTGAACATAAAACTTTTAAGTCACATAAAACTTTGGTTAAATACATTTGTTATGCTTTTCTCCTGTTAACCCGTTATGAGAGTATCAGCTGGGACCCTCAGGATCGGGGAGGAAAAAGATCACGTTTCTCTCCCTACGCTTTTCTCCCAACACTCAATTGCCTAATCTTTCTTTTTTCGAAACAAGACTCCTGATTGTTCTGACACCCTCCTTCTGTTTGAGAAGATCAGATAAGATTGTGAAGGGGAAAATGTCTTGAAGACTATAAAGTAGCAGAAAAATATAAGCAATTATTAAGATAGACATGCTAGAAGAAAGAGAGCAACAGAGAAGGCTCCCTGGAGTGAGAATTAGACTTTGACCTTCAACAAAAGGGCTGCCCTGCATGTGCTGACAGCCCAAGCTGGGAACCTGGGTCCCTCTTCCACAGCTGTCAGAATGGCAGGGGCAGGGGACAGGCGCCAGGCCTGGGCATCCAGGCGTGAGTGGTAAGGCACTCTTCACTAGAGTCTCTGGGCAGATTCGCTCAGAGCTTGACCTTTTGAATGTAAAACACTTGTCAGGTTGCCAAGTGCCAGCCAACCAGGGAATGGATTCAGCCAGGAGAAGAATATTTCTGCGGCTTTCTCGGGGATGCTGGCTCTCTGACTGTGGCCTA
>CAUYLG010022106.1:5000-19343 GCA_963573385.1 Cacajao melanocephalus
AGACAGAGTTTTACCATGTTGGTCAGGCTGGTCTCGAACTCCTGACCTTGTGATCCACCCACCTCTGCCTCCCAAAGTGCTGGGATTACAGGTGTGAGCCACAGCATTAGGCCATATAGGAGTTCTTGATGCTAATTATTTGTTGATTGCATGTACTGAGAATATTTGTTAACTATGTAACTTATTATTGTACTTTTTTTTTTTTTTAACAGCGTCTTGCTCTGTTTTTCAGACTGAAGTACAGTGGTATGCTTAGGGTTCATTGTAGCCACCACATCCTGGGCTCAAGTGATCCTTCTACCTCAGCCACCTGAGTAGCTGGGACTACAGGTGCATGCCACCACACCCAGCTAATTTTTGTGTTTTTTGCCATGTTTTTGCCAGGTTTTTGCCATGTTGCCCAGACTGGTCTCAAACTCCTGGGCTCAAGAAATTGGCCTGCCTTGGCCTCCCAGAGTGCTAGTATTACAGGTATGAACCGCTGTGCCTAGCCTGCTGTCTTTTGATGAATAACAAATTCTTAATTTTAAATAGCCAAATTTATAAAGTTTTACAGTCAATTCTTTAATGCCTTATTTAAGAAATCATTCCCTATTCCAAAGTAAAAAAAAAAAATTAACATATTTTCTTTCTTTTTTTGTTTTGAAATAGAGTTTCACTCTGTTGGAGGCTGGAGTGCAGTGGTGTGACTATCAGAGCTTACTGCAGGCTTTACGTGATCTTGTCACCTCTGCTTCCTGAGTACCTGTGACTATAGGTATGTGCCATCACATCTGGGTGAGGTCTCGCTATGTTGCCCAGACTGGTCTTGAACTCCTGAGTTCAAGTGATCCTTCCGCCCTGGTTTCCCAAACTGCTAAGTTTACAGATGTGAGCCACTGCGCCCAGCCAAAAATTTACTTATGTTTTCTATTTAAAAGTTTTCTTTTGACATTTATGTCCTTATTATATCTGAAGTTGATTTTGGATATAGTATGAGGCAGGAATCGAATTTCTCCTTTTCTAAATGGATTACATTTTTAAAAGGGGCTTCATTTCTTGAAGTTATTCCTTTCTGCAGTGAAGTGACATGCCATCTCTGTTGTGCATCAACATTACGAAATGTGCGGGTTTGTTTTGAAGCTCTCCATGCCATTTCATTCCCTTCCATTCCACTCCCTTCATCCCATTTGTCAATTTATCTGACCTTGCACCAATATGACTATATTTCTATAGGTTTATAATAATTATAAAGTATTACTATAGGGTTATAATACTGCATTACTAATTACTATAGGATTATAATGCTTAATAAACTCATAATTACTGTAGGTTTAGTATACCACCTGATAGTTGATGTGGCAAGTTTTCTGCCCTGCTCTTCTTTGGAAAATCCTAGTTATTCTTTGTCCTTTCCTCTTCCATATACATTTTGGAATCACCTTATCAACTTCCATTTAAAATCCTGTTGAGGTATTGTTTTGAATCTGTAGATAAATTTGGAGAGAATGGTTATCTCTACAATTTTGTCTTTCTACCCATGGACATAGTATATTTCTTCTTCTATTTAGATTTTAATAGTCTAATAAAGTTTTACATTTTCCTCTGTAGTTCTCACATATCTTTTTTTTTTTTTTTTTTGAGACAGAGTCTGCCTCTGTAGCCCAGGCCAAAGAGCACTGTCACGATCTCGGCTCACTGCAACTTCCACCTTCTGGGTTCAAGCAATTCTCTGCCTCAGCCTCCCGAGTAGCTGGGATTATAGGCACCCACCACCATGCCCAGCTAATTTTTTTTTTGTATTTTTAGTAGAGAGGGGTTTCACCATCTTGGCCAGGCTGGTCTTGAACACCTGACCTTGTAAGCCACCCACCTCGGCCACCCAGAGTGCTGGGATTACAGGTGTGAGCCACCGTGCCCAGCCAGTTCTTATATATCTTTAGTTTTTTTTTCCTATATAGGAAAAAAAGTATTTTCTTAACCATTGTAAATGTATTTTTTAAAAATTATATTTTCTAATTGTTTCTGGTATAAGGAAATACAACATAAAAATATTGATTCTAGAATAGAATGGAGGCTCCTCAAAAATGAAAAATAGAACTTCTACCAGGCACGTTGGCTCATACCTGTAATCCCAGCACTTTGGGAGGCCGAGATGGGTGGATCATGAGATCTGGAGTTCAAGACCAACCTGGCCAACATGGTCAAAAACCATCTCTACTAAAAATATAAAAAAATTAGCCAGGCATGGTGGTGGTAGGCGCCTGTAATCTCAGTTACTCAGGAGGCTGAGGCGGAGAATTGCTTGAACCCAGGAGACAGAGGTTACCATAAGCCGAGATCATGCCACTGCACTCTGGCCTGGGCAACAGAGTGAGACTCTATCTCAAAAAAAAAAAAAAAAAAAGAAAAAGGAAAATAGAACTTCCATATGATCTAGCAATTCCACTATTTGGTATATATCCAAAAGAAAGAAAATCAATGTATCATGGAGATATTTGTACTCCCATGTTTATTGCAGCACTATAGACAATAGCCAAACTGTGGAGTCAACTGAAGTGCCCATCAGTGAATAAATGGATAAAGAGAGTGTAGTATATGTACACAATGGGATGTTATTCAGCCATAAAAAGAATTAAATCCTATTATTTGCAGCAACATGGATGAAACTGAAGGGCATTATGTTGAGTGAAATAAGCCAAGCACAGAGAGAGTGCATGTTCTCACTCATACGCGGGAGGTAAAAAAAGTGGATCCCATGAATATGGAGAGTAGACTGGTGGTTACCAGAGGCTGGGAAGGGGAGGTGTGGGGAGGGATGAAAGGGAAAAAAGAACATAAATGTATTTATTACCACTGAACTGCACACTTAAAAATGGTAAAAATGGTAAATTATATATGTATGTTTTACCTCAATAAAAAAATTAAAAATGTGAAAAAAATCCTATAACCAGTGTTCTTGCTAAACTCGAATTCTTGTAATTTGTCTATTCTATTGAGTTTTCTTTTTAAACAATCATTTAATATACAATTGAGTATGGATTTTTCTTCTAATTCCTAAAACTCCAATTTGTTTTTTGTTTGTATATTGGCTCAGACCTTCACAATGTGAATAGTAGAGGTGTTAGCAGGATCTTGTACCATTCCTGCTTTTAAAAGGAATGATTTTAGCATTTCCCCATTTAGAGTAATATTTGCTCTAGATTAACTATAGGTACTTCTGTGTCTTTTTGGTATGTTCTCATTATTCTTTGAGTCTTTCCTTTCTTTCTGGAACAAAAAATGTTACAGGTTTATCTTATATTTCCCTACCTAGCCCTGGATCTGCCATTTCTCCAAAGTGCCTTGATTTCCTTAAGTGGAGAATGGTATGTAGGAACCAAGATCTGGGCACTAGGAGTGCTCACTGATATTGGTATGTCATGCTCCTAGGCCGTTTTAGTGGATAGAATGGACACATACATGCATATATATTTATTTCTCTTTATATCAAAAACCATGTGTCCACACCAGTATCTCCAATTCCAATCCAACATCAGAGTTTATTTTTGTCCTCCTCTTTTCCATATCTGTAACTTCCTTGAATGAGGAACCTGATTCCCATTATCTTAGATGTTTTCAATTATTTGCCCAATTCTCCCTTTATGTAATCAAAGTCTTGCAGCATAGGTCAGAAGCACATGAGAGGGGAGAGGAAAGAGGAGAAACAGGGAAAGGTAACAGAAAGGAGGGAAGAGAAAAAGTGTTTTTTCTTTTTTCTTTCTTTCTTTTTTTTTGGTAGAGATGGGGTTTCTCCATGTTGGTCAGACTGGTCTTGAACTCCCAACCTCAAGTGATCCACCTCAGCCACTCAAAGTGCTGGAATTACAGGTGTGAGCCACCACAACCGGTTGAGAAAGAGTTTTGCTTTTCTTAAAAAAATATTTATTTTACAGAGCCATCTTCCCTTCTCCACAAATATGGAAGAAAAAAGATGCAGGGCATGGATGGGAGAAATGCCCCAGAGGAAACAGGCCAGTTCAGTCTCTGCACTTGGGGTGGAGATGAGTGGCTGGTGGCCAGTTGACTCTTCTCTTGTCTCCTAGGTGGCTCCTGGCAGCTTTTTAAGTCTTAATCTCCTTCACTGTTAAAGAAAACCAGAGCTGGACAGTAGTTAAAGTGGTAAAAACAGATTTTGTTCAGTATTATTGCAATAGGGAAAAAGAGCCTTCAGGATAGAATTTGGTTAAATTCCAAATACAGCAGGGGCAAGTGGGAATTTATAGCCAAGGAACAAGGTGGGGGTCAGTGGATGGAAAATTACTAAGAGAAAACATCAGTGATAAGGGAAATCCTGACTATGCTGACCTAACCAGGCTTCTCGCTGCAGGCAGACCAGGGTAATCAGATATCACCTGGGGGATGGTAGAGGATGAGAAGACAGGTTATATGTCAAGCGTGATTAGACATGGAAGATGGGGAATTCTGTCTAAACCAACTTAGCAGGATTGTTGCTAAAACTGGACAATGTAGAGATGGACATGGGAGTCCAAAAGTCAGGCCTGGGTGAAAAAGAGTTCAGGGGAGCCTGAGTAAAGTTTGTTAGAGAGGATCTTGGTCGTGATTTTGGAGGCAATACTTTTGAAGGCCAGGGAGGTGCCAGGCATGCATTTTCATTGAACTCTGAGAGACTGCTGTGGGAGTTTGCACACCTCTACCTTCCACTGCACAAAGCCCTGTTGGCCTGGCATGCCATGCATGCACAGCAGCACCATTTCTTGTTCAGCTCGCCCTGGCAGCTCTTTGTGTTGAGCACCTTGCCAAATTCCCATGTCATCTCACTGGGCTCCATGGAGCCTGAGATCTTCATACTACATAGAAAGTGTAGCAAGTATGGTTCAGCCTTTTCAGGTTTGAACATCTCCGCTCAGTTTTTTTAGGTTCCTTTTGGCAAACCCGAAACAAAGATGCTGCTGTATAAACTTGAAGGACAGGCCGGTCACGGTGGCTCAAGCCTGTAACCTCAGCACTTTGGGAGGCCTAGACGGGTGGATCGCCTGATGTCAGGAGTTCAAGAGCAGCCTGGCCAACGTGGTGAAACTCCATCTCTACTAAAAATACAAAAATTAGCCAGGCATGGTGGCCCATGCCTGTAATGCCAGCTACTTGGGAGGCTGAGGCAGGAGAATAGCTTGAACCTGGGAGACAGAGGTTGCAGTAAGCCGAAATCATGCCACTGCACTCCAGCCTGGGTGGCAGAGTGAGATTCCATCTTAAAAAAAAAAAAAAACAAAAACTTGAAGGAGAACTTGCTGTTTGTGGAGAGGGCTCCAGGCTACCTGGGGGACTGGCAGGCACTTTGGCTGTGCCCTTGGCTTCTTCCCTGTCTCCAGAATCTTTTGAGGATCCATCTTGCTTCTCTGAATATTCTCAGTGCAGCAATTTTTAAGGACTGAATTGTGTCCCCCATGCCCACAAGATTCATATGTCAAAGCCTTAATCCCCAATGTGACTGTATTTGGAGATAAGGCCTTTAAAGAGGTAATTAAGCTTAAATGAGGGCATAAGAATGGGGTCCTAATCAAACAAGTCTGGCTTCCTTATAAAAAGAGGAAGAGACATCAGGGATGTACGGGCACAGAGAAAAGACCATGTGAGAAGACTACAAGACAAGGTGGGAGGCCTCAGAAGGACCTAACCCTGTTGGCATCTTGATCTTGGACTTCCAGCCTCTAGAACTATGAGAAAATAATTTTTATTTAAGCTTCCAGGTTGTGGTATTATGGCAGCCCTTGCACACTAACACAGCAGTTAAAGGTGGGAATGGTAGGCTCCCTGAAACTCATACTTGGGGCTGGCAGAGACCCTGTGCTGTACGTTGTGGGATGGGAAAGTGTGCTGCTGTTGGTCAGATCAGCCAAAGGCTGGGGATGCAAAGGGATTGTGCAGACCTGCAGCTTAGATCGCTTGTAGCTCAAGAGCAGATCGAAAGGCATCACCTTGTTGTACCTCTGGCCCATCACAAGTCTTAAATCTCTTCTTGTGTATAACCTATGGACACCTTCAACTCTGCCTGTTGCCAGGTGAGGGGGAAGGTCCTTGTAGTTAGAAAATGGCTCCACACAAAGATTTAGTTCGTCTTTATGAGGGATATGGAATACATTTATTCATGGAGCATTCATGATTTGCTCCAAAGTGTCTCTCTTGCTGGAATTGAGAATGAGAAATTTCTTTCTTTCTTTATTTTAAATTATACTTTAAGTTCTGGGATACACGTGCAGAACGTGCAGGTTTGTTACATAGGTATACACGTGCCATGGTGGTTTGCTGCCTCCATCAACCAAGAATGAGAAATTTCTCAAGCAGATTTTCACCTTCCCTGAACAAGTAGAAATGAATGTGATACATTCCACTCTGTACTTCATCCTACAGCTCCTTGAAGTTCTGTCCATCAAAGGCAGGATCCATTAACCAGTGTATAGAAGCTGACTCCTAGGATCCATGGTAGGTCTATCATACTTTGGCCATCAAAGAGTTCCAGGGCAGCAGAAGGGATAATCAGAAGATAAACACCTTGTTGACAAAGGTGAATTTGTTGACGATGCCAAAGTCTGCAATCTTGATGTTCATGTCAGCATTCAAGGGCAGGTTTTCTGCTTTTTAAATTTTTTTTGAGACAGTCTCACTCTTGTCACCCAGGCTGGAGCACAGTGGCACAATCTCAGCTCACTGCAACTTCCACTTCCTGGCTTCAAGTGATTCTCCTGCCTCAGCTTCCCGAGTAGCTGGGATTACAGGCACATGCCAGCATGCCCAGCTAATTTTTGTATTTTTAGTAAATATGGGGTTTCACCATGTTGGCCATGGTGGTCTCAAACTCCTAACGTTAGGTGACCTACATGTCTCGACCTCCCAAAGTGCTGGGATTATAGGTATGAGCCGCTGTGCCTGGCCGACTGCTTGAGTTTCTATGGACAACAAGCTTCTGGTGATGGTAATGTACAGCAGATACTATCTGGCAGAATTTGACTTGGTCTTCTTGTTACTGAACAAAAGGGCTCACTGCCCAATGTGCTACAAGCCAATACAATAATTCCAGGTTTTTGGGAAAAGCAAAGCTTTTTGTTGCAGATTTACCAATAAGGAGACAGGAGTCCAGCTCAAATCTGTCTCCCTGTGCTGTCTTTAAGGCAACATTATTAGAAAAGGTTTAGGGGTGAATTCTGGAATTAGCAGGTGATTGGTGGAAGGAAAGAGGAGGTCTGGGAAGTCCTCCAGCATACACAGCTATCTCTTCATGCTTCCTCGTGGGTCGCATGTGCAAATTTGGGAGGAGTTAGTATAAAACATCTGGTGGAGATCTGGACTGTGATATAAGCAAGCTTGTTTTACACAGATTCCATTTGACCATATTGGTTCCAACCAATTTCAGCCAATTTTTAAATCTCATAAGCAGAAGGAATTTCAGCAGTTCAGCAAGTTATTTCTTATCCGCCATCCTATAAACTCAAGAATTTCTGTTAGTCATTGGTTTCTTTAACTCTTTGGGGCACGATTTCACTATTTTTCTTTCCTACTTCCATGACGCAGGAGGACTCTTCTCCAGCCGTGTGGTCCATGGCAAGGAATCATGTTCTCAGTCTCAATCCCTTCAAATAATTTTACCATGATGGGATGATTCAAAGACTTCATGTTGTTTATTTCGCAGGATCGTCTCTGGAAGCTAGAGGAATTCTGTTGAGTCTTGTCAGTGATCCTTATGGCTACATATTTCCCAGTCAGGATGTGCCAGGCCAGCTTTGACAGGCAAAGGTATCCTTGAAGAAGGTGTGGAGGAGTTGGTGTTTGCCAATATAGGTCTTCTCAGCTGAAATGGCCGAGAGGCCCTGCCGTATGTCAGATTTACTGTTGGGATTGAAGGCAGAGTGCCCCAAGGTCAGCTTAAAATGGAGAAAAATTGGAGAGAAGTTTGGTCTAGATCACCTCAAAAGAAAAATCACTCCTAAAGACCACCTGACCAACTGATCTTTATAATGGGATCAAAACACAATGCTAACGTACAAATAAACAAAATGAAATACTAACAAACACAATTTTTAAAAAATGAGGAAAAGAAATAAATAAAAAAGAATGAGAGAAAGGGAAAAAGTCCAGGTGCAGTGCCTTACATCTGTAATCCCGGCACTTTTGGAAGCTGAGGTGGGTGGATTGCTTGAGCTCAATAGTTTGAGACTAGCCTGGGCAACATCGGGAGACCCCTATCTCTATAAAAATAATTAAAAAAGAAAACAGTAAAGAAAAAGTGAGAAAAAGAAAAAAGGATAAGGAAAAAGAAAACAATGAGAAAAATAAAAGTAAAGACGACCAAGAAGAGGGGAAAAATGAGAAAAATAAGAGAAAGAATACAAGTGGAAAAATGAGAAAAAGAGTAAAAAAGAAAGAGAAAAGTTAGTAACAAATGAAAAAGACAGAAAGCCCACAATGCCAAAAAGAAAACAAGTTAACTTTGGCCAAAATTCCTTAGGTCATTGAAAACCAGCCTCCTGAACTTAGAAGCCTGGAAACCTAAGCCCAGCCAGGGACTTGGAATTCCAGTGCCTGGAATTCCATAACAGTGGCTCCTTATGAGGTCATAGCAAGAAAGGGACCTATCATGGCTGATGATCATCCACAGTGGTTTCCTCATTCTCTGGTCTCAAGAAAGCCTTACTCTTAAAAAAAATTTGAGATCCCTAATAAATAGCAACAGCTTTTCTTTTATGAAGGTTATAGGTATTACTATTTGCCTTATTAGAAATTAGAACCTATATGATGCTTCAGTGGCTTTTTCATTTCTTGCTCGAAAAGCTGTAACAATTTTTGGCTTGTTATGTTTTTAAATGTTCAAATATGTGGTGATTTTTTTTTTTCTTTTTTTGAGACGGAGTCTCATTCTGATGCCCAGGCTGGAGTGCAGTGGCGCGATCTTGGCTCACTGCAACCTCTGTCGCCTAGGTTCAAGCAATTGTCTGCTGAGTAGCTGGGATCACAGGGGCCTGCCACCATGCCTGGCTAATTTTTTGTATTTTTAGTAGAGATGGGGTTTCACCATCTTGGTCAGGCTGGTCTTGAACTCCTGACTTCAAGTGATCTGCCCGCCTCAGCCTCCCAAAGTGCTGGGATTATGGGCATGAGCCACTGTGCCTGGCCATTTTGAAATTTTTTGTTTTTCAATTTGTCCACTTGAATCAGGAACCAAATAAAGTCAGTATATTGTGATTGATTGATATTATCCTTTAAAACATTGTCCTTTAAAAGCCTTTTAAAATCTGTCAGTTTCCACTCTAATCTCCCTTTGTTTTTGAGAGATCCAGATTGTCAGCATCCTCTTGTTTGGAGTTTGCTGATTGTATTTATGATTTTGATTAACCAGTTTTTGTGTATTTTCTGTACATTGAAAGTTGAATCTTGAGGTTTGATCAGATTTAGATGTGAGTTTTTTTAGTAAGACTCCCTCACAGGTGGCATTCTGCTCTTTTATTAGGAGCCACATGATGTCTGATGAGCTCTCTTTTTGTGATGTTAGCAGACTTTCACGCTAATTTCCTATATCTATTAAATTATGATCAGTAACATGATGGTTAAATTTAGGTGCCAATTTGACTGGGCTAAGAGATGCCCCAATAGCTGGTAACATATTATTTCTATGTGTATCTATGTGAGTGTTTCTGGAAGAGATTGGTATTTGAACTAGTAGATTGAGGGTCTTAGTCTGTTTGTGCTGCTACAACAAAATACCTGAGACCGGGTAATTTTTTAATTTTTGTTTTTATTTATTTATTTGTTTTTGAGGCAGAGTTTTACTCTTGTTGCCCAGGCTGGAGTGCAATGGTGTGATCTTGGCTCACTGAAACCTATGCTTCCCTGGTTCAAGTGATTCTCCTGCCTCAGCCTTTCAAGTAGCTGGGATTACAGGTGCATGCCACCATACTGGACTAATTTTTTGTATTTTTAGTAGAGATGGAGTTTTGCCATGTTGGCCAGGCTGGTCTTGAACTCCTGACCTCAAGAGATCTACCCCCCTCGACCTCCCAAAGTGCTGGGATTACAGGTGTGAGTCACTGCACCCAGCCTATTTTTGTCTATTTTTTTTTTTTTTAATAGAGATGGGGTCTCATTATGTTGCCCAGGCTGGTCTCGAACTCCAGGGCTCAAGCAATCCTCCCACCTTGGCCTCCCAAAGTGCTGAGATTACAGGCATGAGCTGCTGCACCTGGCCAAAATACCTGAGACTGGGTAATTTATAAAGCACAGGCATTTATTTCTTGTAGTTCTGGAGGCTGGAAAGTTCAAGACCAAGACTCTGGCAGTTTAGGTTGTCTGGTGAGACTGCGTCCTCTAGAGAGGTGGAATGCTGTGTCCTTGCATGGCAGAAAAGCTACAGAGCAAGCTAAAGACCTAGACAAATCCATAAAAAGCCTTTTTCAAAGGGTCCTTCATCTTTTTCACAAGGAAGCAACCTTCCTGGTGTAATCACCTGTTAATGGCCTGTCTTTTAATACTATCACCTTGACAACATCTGGATTTTGGAGGGTTGTCCCATTCAGACCATAGCACCGAGTAAAGATCCTGCTTCCTCATGTGGGTGGGCAGCATCCTATCCAGTGAGGGCCTGAAGAGAACAAAAAGGCAGAGGAATTGTGAATTCAATCTATCTGCTTGATTTGGGACATCTGCTGCTCTTGCTCTGGGAAACTGGAGCTCCCTGTTCTTAAGCCTTCAGACTCAGCAGGGATTTTCACCATCAGATCTCCCACTTCCTGTTTTGGGGCCTTGGCACTTAGACCGGGGCTTATACCATTGGCTCCCAGGCCTTCAGGCTTGAACTAGAACTATACTGCTTGCTTTCCTGGGCCTCCAGTTTGCAATTTATGGGACTTCTCAGCCTCCATAATTATGTGAGCTAATCCCTCATAATAAATCTCTTTTTATACATCTATCTATCTATCTATCTATCTATCTATCTATCTATCTATCTATCTATCATCTATCTATCTATCTATCTATCTATCTATCTATCTATATCTATATCCTATTTGCTTCATTTCTCTGGAGAACCCTGACTAATACAAATAGCAAAATAAGGCCAGGCGTGGTGGCTCACACCTGTAATCCTAGCACTTTGGGAAGCTGAGGCAGGCAGACTGCCTGAGCTCAGGAGTTTGAGACCAGCCTGGGCAACAAGGTGAAACTCTGCCTCTACAAAAAATACAAAAAATTAGCTGGGCGTGGTGGCATGCACCTGTAATCCCAGCTACTCTGGAGGCTGAGGCAGGAGAAATGCTTGACCCTGGGAAGCGGAGGTTGACGTGAGCCGAGATTGAGCCTCTGCACTCCAGCCTTGGTGACAGAGCGAGACTCCGTAATAAATCTATCATCCCTTCTTTAATTATTGGCTGGAATACTTTTACAAAGAGAAATGTGTCATCTACTGTTACAAACTTCTAACTCACTTGGGATGAGAGATGACTTTATGATTCCTGTTCTTGCAATGAAAGGTATTTTGAAACGTTCCAAATTAAGCCTAAGAAAAATAAATTGCCAAGAGAGGAATTTTGGCATCAGAAACATCACTTTAAATGTTTGAGCTCCTGAGAATATTTGAGGTCTTGTTATGGCTTAAATAATATAAATAATCTACAGTGCTACCCACAGCCCTCAACAATGTGCCCAATCCGTAATACACATTCAGTACCTGTTAGCCATTATTAACATCATATCTAACCATCTCATTTTAGATGTGGAAAATTCGGGCTTATTCATCAGCTTGTTCATTCAACAAATGTTTACTGAGCCCTTATTAAACGCTGAGGAGGCATAGTTCTAGGGGCTGGGAAAACCTACAAAACCAAGTCTCTGAGTTCGTTGTGCTTTGTTGTGGGTTGTGGGTTGTGGGAAAGGTAAGAGGGTGTTAAACGATATGAAGGAAATAAACAGGACGATGTGTTAGTCCTACTGGGTGGGGCATTACTTTAGGTGGGGTGCTAACATTGGTTAACACTGACAATAGGTAGAGGCCTAGAAAGAGGATTTTCCACGCGGGGGATACTGCAAGGGCAAAGGCTCTGAAGTGGGACTAAGCCAGACATGTTCCGGGAGCCAGAAGGGCAATCAGTGCGGCTGAGTCTGAATGAGCAGGCAGAAAGGTGGTAGAAGGTCCGTGTAGAGAGACCGGTGGAAGCAGAAATGAGAATCGTCCTGTTTTTCTGGCGGGTTCTGCGTTGGTACATTTTGTATATCACTTTGTACGATTCTGGGACTCTGGTAGCTGTGCCCATTAAGCATATCATGTGCAGCTACAAAATACAGTGTTTTCAGAATCACTTTCCGCATCCTGCCTGTTGAGATCTGCGCCTTTTGAGAGCAAGTTCTGAAGGAGGCAGCGTTCCCTGCTGCAGCCCAGGTTTTCTTTCTGGCGGCTGCGGCCCCTGGCTTTTTCAGGGACCGATGGTGAGAGCTGCTGATTGGGAGTTGAGCCAACCTCTGGACCATTCCAACTTTGTGCTCTGCCCTGACCTCTGGTGGAATTGGCCTGTTAAGACATAGACCAAGTGGGAATCTGGAAGTCCTTGCCTTCTTCCCCCATTTTGCCGGGAGTATGCGCTGTATTATGAAGGCTTCCAGCTCCTCAGGTTTTTAGGACCTTTAGAGGGACAGGATTTCAGACACTGCAATGGGGTGTCCCAGTGACTTTTGACCATCCAATATCTCTTGGCCTCAGTGATTGGTTCAGAAAAGGCACATGACCCAGCCTGGGTAAGTGAGGTCTTCTCTAAGCATTGGTACAGGGATCTTGGGAGACAGAGCATCTTTTTTCCTGGGATCTGGAGTTATAATGTCCTGTATACTTGGACTGCCAGTCTCCATCTCTTTGGCCATACGGAGCGAGGCTTCCTGAGAATTTAAATCAATACTGAGGAGGAAGGAGGGGTCTGGAGATGTGATGGGAATCATCATTTAAGCTCCTGCTTCTGTTAGAACTTAGAGTGAGCCAATAAATAACTTTTTCTCTTAAGCTAGTTTCAGTTGGGTTTCTGGTGCTTGCAACTGGAAATCTCCTAATTGCTATGTCAGTCAGTGCTAGCCATCACTAACTATTACTAGTGGTAGTAATCACAAGTAAGTTTGAAGTAGATATGCAATGGCACTTTATGGCACAAATCACATTTGTCACTATATAGTGATCTGTTTTGCTCATCAGTCTAGCTCACTGTCTGGTTGAGTAAGTCCTCAATAAATACTCGTGGAATGAATAAATAGATGCATGGTGATGTTTACTGATGTGAAAATGTAACTTTCATTCTCTAATACTATTGTAACCATCTGGGGGAATGTGCTTATTCTTTAGCTCATCACACTGAAGGGTTTGTGGGCAAAGTTGGATGGTATCTGCTACAACTTAGTTGGTTCAGGAAAAAAATATATCTGTATATGTCTATCAATGACACAACCACAATGTGAAAGTTTAAGGCTTTTAGCACTCACTACAACCCCATTCATCCATCACTCAGGTTCAGTAATAATCTGATAAACCATCTTGTTTCATTTCAACTCCCACTACCTTCCTCTCTCTATGGACTTTTTTTTTTTTGAATTATTTACTTTGAAATAATTTCAAGCTTGCAAGAAAATTTCAAGTGTAGTGTAGAGAATACCCAAATACTCTTTATTTAAATTCATGATTTTTTAACATCTTGCCATGCTCCCTCATGTGCAATGTGTGTGTACATATATCTGTATGTGTATACAGGTATATGTGCATGTAGACATAAAATTGTTAACTTCTGGATCATCTGAGAGGCTGCATGGCTGAGGACTTTTTATTTCAAGTATGTGTATATGTGTGTTGAGAGAGAGAGAATATAAATACAGCAAAATGTTAACTATTATTGAAATTAAGTGGTGGCTACAGAGGTATTCAGTATACTATTCTTTTAATTTCTATATGTTTAAAAATTATCAAAATAAAAAATAGGAAAAGAAAAATTATTGCAGTTGTCTCTATGTGTGCTCATAATCACCCTGCTTTTAAGAAATTCCAATCATGGCCAGGTGTGGTGGCTCATGCCTATAATCTCAGCACTTTAGGAAGCCAAACTGGGCGGATCACTTGAGGTCAGGAGTTCAAGACCAGCCTGGCCAACATGGTGAAATGCTGTCTCTACTAAAGATACAAAAATTAGCTGGGTGTGGTGGCATGCGCCCGTCATCCCAGCTACTCAGGAGGCTGAAGGAGGAGAATCACTTGAACCCGGGAGGCGGAGTTTGCAGTGAGCCGAGATCACACCACTGCACTCCAGCCTTGGCAACAGAGTGAGACTCCATCTTGAAAAATAAATACGTAAA
>CAUYLG010022108.1:0-11017 GCA_963573385.1 Cacajao melanocephalus
TTAATAAAATAAAAAAAAAATTAACCTTTAATATCATTTTTTTTTTTTTTTTTTTTTTTTTTTTTGCTTAAGAAATCTATATACTTGAAAAAATAGTTTTTATTCTCCCTTGTTCCAAAAGGATTCGGAAAAATAACTCAGTAGTTACTTCCTATATTATTGTCTTATTTGCTGCTGTAACACGTTTTCACAAAGTTAGTGCCTTAACATACATGCATGTATTATCTTACAGTTCTGATGGGTGATGCTGGGATAAAATCATGTTGTCATAGGGATGTGCTCCCTCCCCTCTTGAGGCTTTATGGGAGAATCCGCTTCCTTCACTTTTCCAACCTAAGGACGCTTTTTTCCTCCATCTTCAAAGCCTGCTAGCAGTGTTGTATCTTTCTGTGCCATTCATTTTATAGTCTTATCTTTGACAGACCCTTGTCATTATATTGGGCCCACCCAGGTAATCCTATTTTAAGGTCACCATAAGTATCAACCTTAATTCCCCTTTGTCATGTAACATAGTCACAGGTTCTGGGAATTAGGATGGGGACATCTTTGGGAGCGATTATTCTGCCTATTATGCTTACTAATGATAATTTTTGCAATCTGTGATTGACAAGTGTTATCCCTTTGATAGTTAAGAGCTCTAGGCTTGGGAGCTGTGATAAATGGACATGAAATGTATCCCATCCCCCAGGCTGTATGGGAAAGTGAAATCTGTCAATCTGCCCAGGAGACCCCTCCCTTTACCACTGACTCTATGTTTACAGATCATTGTTAGGTTTATAGTGAGGGACTCTCCAGTCAGATGGTTCAGCCTCCCACTGACTTGTGACTTTAGGAAAGCTACTTATACCCTCTGTGTTTGTGTAGTTACAGAGAGTCAGGGTGATGCAGATTAATGAGAGAATCAGTAAAAACCTTTAGCAAATCTCTTCTGTGGTAGCTGTTATTATTATAGGTGTTGCCATTATTGGCCAGAAGCTATTTAGGATCTTGTAATGGCTTCTCAGTCATGAGATGAAAACTGAATTATCTGTAGTATGACTTTAATGTCAAGTCAATTTCATTATATCCTTGGTCTTTGAAAAGCAGCAATTGCTATATAATTTATATAATAATTTTTTAAATGAACCTATTTCTGGGAAACAAACCACTACTGTATTTAGTTTTAAAAAACCTACTACATGCAGCAAACCACCGTGCACGTTTACCTGTGTGACAAACCTGCACATCCTGCACATGTATCTGGAATTTAAAAAAAAAATCTACTTCATTTCCTAATCAACATAGATAAGTCAGTTGTGAAGATAGAACCATGAGATGTTCAGATAATCAAATGGCACGCTTAGCAACTACTGCCTGGCACATGTACTCAATGAATGCTGTCAGATATCTTGTGGTGTGTCTATATCTGTTTTGGAGGGCTCTGTGTCCAGGTACTATTCTGTTTTCCATCCAGAGCTTTAATTTTTACTTTTTATTTTTATTTTTTTGAGACATAATCTTCATTTGTGCCCGAGCTGGAGTGCAGTGGCGTGATCTTGGTTCACTGCAGCCTCCGCTTCCCAGGTTCCAGCAATTCTCCTGCCTTAGCCTCCTGAGTAGCTGGAATTAACAGACATGCATCACAATATCCGGCTAAGTTTTATATTTTTAGTAGAGATGGGATTTCACCATGTTGGCCAGGCTGGTCTTGAACTCCTGACCTCAGGTGATCTGCCTGCTTTAGCCTCCCAAAGTGCTAGGATTACAGGTGTGACCCACCATGCCCAGCCCATTCAAACTTTTCAAAAATAAAATATGGAAAGTAGTGAAACATAAAGCAGAAAAATCATCCCTAGTCATAGCCCTTACATAGTATACAATACGCAGTGCAAATTTCTTCTTCTGCCCCATGTGGGCTAGATTCTTTTCCTTTCTCATCAGTCCCCTTCTGTGAACCACGGTTGATAGTTTAGTGGCCATCTTTCTTTAATTTTTCTGTTTTTACAACCAACTCTACAAATGAAACTATATAGTGGGCTTATTCATCTGTTGGATGAAAGTAGTGATTTATTTTCGATATTAGAATCTTTTTTTTTTTTCCAAAATGGATTCTTCACTTAAAGAGGAAACTTTAATTCAGCTGTTAACCATTTCTTTTTTCTTTTTCTTTTCTTTCTTTTTTTTTTTTTGAGATGGAGTTTCGCTCTTGTTGCCCAGGCTGGAGTACAATGGCACCATCTCGGCTCACCGCAACCTCCGCCTCTCAGGTTCAAGCGATTCTTCTGCCTCAGCCTTTCAAGTAGCTGGGATTACAGGCATGCGCCACCATGCCTGGCTAATTTTGTATTTTTAATAGAGATGGGGTTTCACTGTGCTGGTCAGGCTGGTCTCGAACTCCAGATGTCAGGTGATCCGCCCACATCGGCCTCCCAAAGTGCTGGGATTACAGGTGTGAGCCACCATGCCTGGCCAGCTATTAACCTTTTCTGACCCCGTGTAATCTTGAATTTGAGTATTGAAACTTTCTGTGAATAGATACACAAGTTAGCTCTCCAAGGCCTCTTCTTTCAATAGTTTTGGACCTCATTGTTAGTCATTTGAATCTCCTTAGTACTGTGGTTATAGAACTTTTGTTTTAAATCTTCTTCGGTGCTTTTGCAAGTATTTAGGTTAAGTTAGTAATTTTAGAATTAAGCTTGACTTAAATTAATCAGGATATACATATATATATATATATACACACACACATACACACACACACACACACACACACACACACACACACACACACACATTTTTTTTTCTTTTTGAGACAGAGTCTCGCTCTGTCAGCAGGCACCAGGCTGGAGTGCAGTGGCGTGATCTCAGCTCACTGCAACCTCTGCCTCCCAGGTTCAAGCAATTCTCCTGCCTCAGCCTCCCTAGTAGCTGGGACTACAGGCACGCGCCAATGTGCAGTTAATTTTTGTATTTTTTTAGTAGAGATGGGGTTTCACCATGTTGGCCAGGATGGTCTCAATCTCTTGACCTCGTTATCTGCCCGCCTTGGCCTCCCAAATTAAGATGACAGCATAGGCTGGACTTGTGGCTCACTCCTGTAATCCCAGCAGTTTGGGAGATTGAGGCAGGTGGATCTGTTGAGCCCAGGAGTTCGAGATCAGTCTGGGCAACATGGCAAAACACTGGCATTACAAAAAGTACAAAAATTAGTCGGGGTTAGTGGTGCATAGCTGTAATCCCCAGCTACTCAGAAGGCTAAGGTCGGAGGATCACCTGTGCCCAGGAAGTCCAGGCTGCAGTGAGCCATAATTGCACCAGTGCACCCCAGCCTGGGCCACAGAGTGAGACGCTGTCTGAAAAAAAAAAAACAACAAAACAAACAAACAAAAATTGGCAGCATGGTCTCAAATCTAAGGGCCACCCCTTTTTATGTTTGTCAAATGTGTTAGGAAATTACGGACTGCAGTACAAGTGTCAATTTTTTCCCTTTTTTAGTGCTGTTATTTTCATGATATTAAACGTTTCCATTACATATAATCAATAACAGAACTAGCTAGTAAGAAAAAGATTATAGTTACTTGCTACTGCTTTTGCTTAACAACATACTTGTCACTTTCCAAAGATGGATTGTTTTTGGAGACCTTAAGGAATCAAGATTTCTCTCCATGGTGTGAATAAAATTCATTAGACTATTAGACTGTGACTTTAAAAGAAGCCTTGTGTTCCCATAGGAGAACTTTTCATCTAAGTAGACCTATAAATCTTTAGCTGAGTTTTTCTGGGAAGGGGCAGAGGCTATCAAATTAGGGGATAAATCTATCAAGTGATTATACAATTCTTGATCTTAGAAACTTCTGAGATTCAACTTTACCTTTCTAAAGTTTACTTTTAAATCATCTCACAGTTCCTTTGCCAGAACACACAGGCAAAGAAAACTACATTGCTGGGTTGAAGATGTATCATATTTGGAAAAATGTTGGGTGCTTTAGTGTATGGCGTCGGATATAGTGCCCTCTTGGCCCTTTTACCTTGGGTGTAGTCCTTCCAGAAACAGACTGGGGACTTGCTTGTGTTGTCTTGAGACCAGAATATTCCATTTCTGCACATTTACATGGAGAAGAGGTCCACTCACATTAACGCTGCCAGAGCCCTGGGTGTGATGGAGGAGGTCATATTGGCAGTAATGTGTACTGAAGCATAAACTTAATAGTGGAGAAAAAAAATGAGTGAGGCTAAGTGGTTATTCCTTTGGGATTCTAGAGCATGACTAAGCAAAGTACAACTTTGGAAAGTTAAAAAAATTTCGTTTTGTTGGTTGATAGAGGGTTTTCCTTTTTCTTTTTTTGAGAAGGAGTCTTACTCTGTCTCCCAGGCTGGAGTGCAGTGGCACAATCTTGGCCTATTGCAACCTCTGCCTCCCGGGTTCAAGTGATTCTCCTGCCTCAGCCTCCTGAGTAGCTGGGGTTATAGGTGCCCACCACCATGCCCAACTAATTTTTATATTTTTTGTAGAGACTAAGTTTCACCAGGTTGGCTAGGCTGGTCTCAAACTCTTGACCTCAGGTGATCTACCCTCCTTGGCCTCCCAAAGTGCTGGGGTTATAGGCATGAGCCACCACGCCCAGCCAGGGTTTCTGTATGTTATGCACGATTGACTTGGACTGGATAATTCATTGTCTAGGGGTTGGGAGCAGGCAGGTGTTCTGTATGTTGTAGTTTATTTAGCTGTATCCCTGGTCTCAACCTTTAGATGACACTAGCACCTTCATAATTGTGGTAACGATTAATGTCTCTGGACATCGCCAAATGTCCCCTGGGGGTATCACTGTCCCTGGTTGAGAACTTCTGGAGTATACTGGAATCTTTGGAAAATTATTTATAGGAACTTGATCCAAGACAAGAGTTGTTGTTTTAAAAGTCATTAAAAGTGAAAACACATTTTGACTGGCTTCAATCATCTTAGTATTTTTCTGTTTGGCAAATATTAAAAAGTTGGACAGAAATCTAGAGTCATAAAGCCAGGTAGATCCAAGTTTGAATTCTGGTTCTTTGACCCGAGTGGTCCTGCCAAGTTGCTTAACTGCTCTTTTCTCTCCTGTGCAATTGAAGTCATGGTCTTCATCTTCTGGGTGTGGAGTGAGGACACAGGTTGCATACATAAAGGGCCCTATGTGAGACTTGGAATGTGCTGGATTTTCAACAATTGTTATCTTCCCTCTGATTCCTCCCTACATTTCTCAAAAGACTTTTCTTCTTCTTCTTCTTTCTTCTTTCTTCTTGCTTCTTTTTTTTTTTTTTTTGAGATGGAATTTTGCTCTTGTTGTCCAGGCTGGAGTGCAATGGCACGATCTTGGCTCACTGTAACCCCTGCCTCCTGGATTCAGGCAAATCTCCTGCCACAGCCTCCCGAGTAGCTGGGATTATAGGCACCCACCACCATGCCCAGCTAATTTTTGTATTTTCAGTAGAGACAGGATTTCACCACGTGGCCAGGCTGATCTTGAACTCCTGACCTAAGGTGATCTGCCAGCCTCAGCCTCCCAAAGTGCTGGGATTACAGGCGTGAGCCACCTTACCCAGCCAGACTTTTCTTTTTACATATGTTTTCTTCATTAAGTTAGTGCAGTGAACTGTGTCTCACATGTCTGTTTTGGGGCTTTAGAGAATACAGTATCTAAAATGGCCTGATATGATGTACATACTCATTAAGTATTTGATGTGTGAATGAATGATGCCCAACATATAAATTATTATGTATACCTATTTAATCTTGATTTACCAGACTTGCTCATGGCTCTATAGTAGTGTTAGCTAGGATTTATTGATTGTTTACTGTGTGCCAGTTTTCTTGCTAAACTTTTTATGTATATAATTTAATTTAATCTTTCACAGAAAATGTATGTGATGGGAACTATGATAGCTCCATTTACAAATTGTTTACATGGAGGTCCAGAAATCACACAGCACTACAGTCAAATAGGTGGGATTTGAAACCAGCTGTGTACATTTGTTCTCCATCTTTCAGGAGACTGAACATAGTTTTCTTTTCCCTTTTCTTTTTTTTTCGAGATAAGACTCTCACTCTATTGCCCAGAAAGTCTTTGCATTTTCACCCTTTGCCCTTTGTTCATTCATTCTTATCCATGCGCATGCTCACTTAGCCTACAGTCTATCTACCTACAGCCTTGATGGAGCATCTACTGTCCTCCAGGTGCTGTGCTAGGCCCTGGATGCCCTTCAGGAACTCTAGCAAGATGAAACAAGGAGAGGGTAGAAGAAGGTTCCTTGTTGGAACCTGTAGTATGATCAAAATAGGGAGCACTGTTCAGCACAGACATAGCCAGGGTATGAATGAAGCAGCCAGTGATGGATGGAAACGAAAGTGGCTGAGATGTAGAAAAGTCTGATGGAAGAGATCGAATGACTCTTTGTTCATGAATCACATAAATGTCTTTCAGCTGCTCCAGGCTGGAGGCCTGTGGATTCATGTTTTACATTAAATTCGTGGTTACTCTGTGTGTGTGTTGGTGGGAGTACAGTTTTTTGTTGCTGTCATGAATTCTTTTTCATTGGGATGCCTGAAAGCTGGCATTAATTATTGTAGCAGTATGTCTGCTCAGAGATTTCCTGCGGCTGCCTGGAAAACCAAATATTCGAGGAGAGCCAGAGAATCACCCCAGATGTGTTCTATTATAGTTTAGAAATCAGCCTGTATAAAACTGATGTCCAATTTATAATTTAATATATTTGACAAGATCTCTTTTTATTATGCGTTTAAATAAGAGTTACCATTTTTTAAAATTGTGTTTCTTAGGACTCAGAGACTATGAAAAATGTTTGGAAATATATCTTCCATCTCTCACCTAATCATTTTTTTGGACATTAATATTTGTGTGGCCTTTTTTTTTTTTAAGCTGAGAGTAGGATTTAATTAATGGAAGGTAAAGCATTCAGGAGCTATAAAACAAACAAAGCCAGCTATCTGCCACTAGTATTTCATGCAGGAAGTAGGAAAGAATGTTACACTGATTTTTAAAATACTTTCTACACCACCTATGTAGAAGACAGGAGGATGAGTTGTTTCAAGAGGAGTGGCAAAAATTGCAAACTAAATAGAAAGAGCAACAAAAAATTCTTACAGTAATTTATTTGACTCGATTTGGGGCACACTAAGGAAGTAGGGGATTTATGGCAAAAATTTTTGTTTAATTTCTTTGTTTTGCAAATAATTTAAGTTCATCAAAGGATAATTAGAAAATACTGGGTTTTTGTTGTTGTTGTTGTTTCTAAAGACAGGATCTCACTCTGTCACCGAGGCTGAAGTGCAGTGATGCGATCATGGCTCACAGCAGCCTCAACTTCCCAGGTTCAGGTGATCCTCCCACTTCAGCCATTGAGTAGCTGGGACTACAGGCATGCGCCATCATGTCCAGCTAATTTTTTATATTTTTGGTAGAGATATGGCTTTGCCATGTTTCCCAGGCTGGTGTCTGCCCACCTCCACCTCCAAAAGTGCTGGGATTACAGGTGTCAGCTACTGCACTTGACCAGAAAACACTGTGAAAAAGAATTATAGTATTACCTCTCATGACCATAGTTAATACTTTGGTGTGTGTAACTGCACAGTTTTTTCTCTGCGTATTCATTCACATATGGACTATGTTTTCTTTAAAAAGCCTTTTTTTTTTTTTTTTTTGCAGAGTTGGTGAGAGGATGAAAACATTTTTCACCCCCCCAAACAGGGTCTTGCTCTGTTGCCCTGGCTGGAGTGCAATGGCATGATCTAGGCTTACTGCATACTCCACTTCCAGGCTCAAATGATCCTCCTACCTCAGCCTCCCAAGTAGCTGGTACTACAGGCATGTACTACCATGCCTGGAAAAATTTTTTTATATTTTTTTGTTGAGATGAGGTTTTGCCATGTTGCCCAGGCTGGCCTGAAATTCCTGGACTCAAGGGATCTACCTTTCTTGGCCTCAAAAAGTGCTGGGATTACAGGTGTGGGTCACCACACTCAGCCTGAAAATACTTTGTTATATCACAAAATTTCAGAAATTTTAGAATTAAAAAATGCATTTGAGATCAGTCTATAGGTTACATTCATGTGGCTCTTTGGGTTGATAAGAATGATGATGATAATAAAAATAGCCAGTATTTATTGAGCTCTTAGTATATGCTGGGTACTATGAAATTCTAATACATTGTCTCATTGTTTCACTACTATCCTATGATGTTGATAACATTTTTATCCTGATTTTATAACTGAAACTTAGAAACGCTAAGTAATTGACTGATGTAGCGATCAATAATGAAGACAGAAATCAATTTTTTTCCCTACTGCCCTAGACGAGTTAGTGTGTCTTAGAACCCCTTGTTAGGCACAGAACATATGCCCAGCACCAGCTATCTCTTTGGTTGAATTTCTTGTTTTTGTCTTACTTAAAAATCACTTGTGTATATGTTCCATGTACTTGTTCATCACCAAATGGGAAAACGTTTTGTGTATGCCGTTTCTCTTAGGCGAGCAGATGCATGTCTGGGTTAAGTATGGGTACACAGTATATCCACAAATTATGTGAACAAAAGCTTGATGGACTCTGAATTTTTAGGGGACACAAGCCAGTGGGATTATGCGAGAAAACTATGCAGGCACTTATTATGAATTCTTTTCCACCAAAACTTGAACATTCAAACTAAGGAGGGTTTGGGCCCAGGAAGATTTTGAATATATACAAACATGAACTTCAGAAACGAATTATCTAAGAGGGGTACAGGACACACGTTTTGCACATTTCAAGTATATTTTCAATGAACTCATGGCTAAAAAGAATCACAGAAAGATGGTAGAGACAGCAGGGATACTAAGATAAATATCTTCCATACCTTTGATGGTAACATCAAAGATGATAACTACCATTTAACCTTGCTCAGTACTTCTTTGCTTGTGTAAAACAGAATTTTGGTTTAGCTGGAATTATATGTCAAATATAGAAATTTATAACAAGGAAAAGTTTCACCCAGTGTTAGAACAAAACCTTATTGTTAGCAATTAATATATATTTTTTAACTAGCTAGGGGATCTGGAGCTATGAAAACAAATGCCCATATGCCACTTAGTTATTGGGATGGTTAGCATTATGGGATTTTGAAATGTGTAATTTCTGTAATAAACCTATTTATCCTTTGGAATTTTTTCTCTTCTTGTGAAGTCTCCTTCATATTGTTCCCTGGAAGAAATTGTTCTAATTTGTAGGTCGTTCAGCAACCACAAGTAATTTGCATTAAAAGGAAAACACAATGGGATATAAAATTTTTAATCTTTTTATCTAATTACAAAAAAGTCATGAAAATGAAGGACTTAAGTATAATTAAGGCATAAACAGCTGAGTCAAGGCAGTCTGAGACCCGAGGAAAGCAAATTAGAGTAGTTATATTTTCCTTCTGAATTCACCACAGTCTCCAGATCATAAACAAGGAGACTGTAACTTAGAATTCCAAGGCCTATGTATCAACATGCAGCCAGACAATCAGAGTGATGTAGATAGACCTTATGCCAGAATATTCTGAGTATCTACCAGTGATCCCACCCAACTTTTTTTGTTTTTGTTTTTCTTTCTTTCTTTCTTTCTTTTTTTTGAGACAGGGGCTTGCTCTGTCACTCAGGCTGGAGTGCACTGGCACCATAATGACTCACTGCAATGACTCACTGCAGCCTCTACCTCCCAGGCTCAAATGGTCTTCCTGCCTCAGCCACTTGAGTAGCTGGGACTACAGGCACACACTACCATGCCTAATTTTTAAATATTTATAGAGATGAGGTTTCACTATGTTGCCCAGGCTGGTCTTGAACTCCTGGGCTCAAGTGATCCTCCTGCTTCAGCTTCCCAAAGTGCTTGGATTACAGGCATGGGCCATGGTGCCTGACCCCCTACTTTGTTTTTTTATTTATTTTTTATTGTACTTTAGGTTCTGGGGTACACGTGCAGATCATGAAGGATTGTTGCATAGGTACATACATGGCAATGTCGTTTGCTGCCTCCATTCCCCCGTCACCTATATCTGGCATTTCTCCCCATGTTATCCCTCCTCAACCTCCCTACTCCCTGCTGTCCCTCCGCTAATCCCCTCCCAACAGACCCTACAGTGTGTGATGATCCCCTCCCTGTGTCCATCTGTTCTCATTGTTGAACACCCATCTATGAGTGAGAACATGCAGTGTTTGATTTTCTGTTTTTGTATCAGTTTGCTGAGAATGATGGTTTCCAGATTCATCCAAGTCCCTATAAAGGACATGAACTCATCATTTTTTCATGGCTGCATAGTATTCCATGATGTATATGTGCCACATTTTCCTTGTCCAGTCTATCATCCATGAGCATTTGGGTTGGTTCCAGGTCTTTGCTATTGTAAACCATGCCACAAAGAACATACGTGTGCATATGTCATTATAATAGAACCATTTATAATCCTTTGGATATATACCCAGTAATGGGATTGCTGGGTCAAATGGAATTTCTATTTCTAGGTCCTTGAGGAATTGCCACACTGTCTTCCATAATAGTTGAACTAATTTACACTTCCACCAATTGTGTAAAAGTGTTCCTATTTCTCCACATCCTCTTCAGGATCTGTTGTCTCCAGATTTTTTGATGATCTCCATTCTAACTGGCATAAGATGGTACCTCAGTGTGGTTTTGATTTGCATTTCTCTAATGACCAGTGAGGATGAGCATTTTTCATATATTTGTTGGCCTCATATAGGTCTTCTTTTGAAAAGTGTCTGTTCATGTCCGTCACCCACTTTTGAATGAGTTTTTTTTTCTTGTAAATTTGTTTTAGTTCTTTGTAGATTCTGGCTATTAGCTCTTGTCAGATGGGTAGATTGCAAAAATTTTTTCCCATTCTGTTGGTTGCCAGTTCACTCTAATGATTGTTTCTTTTGCTGTACAGAAACTCTGGAGTTTAATTAGATCCCAGTTGTCTATTTTGGCTTTTGTTGCCAATGCTTTTGGTGTTTTAGTCATGAAGTCCTTGCCTA
>CAUYLG010022111.1:0-34923 GCA_963573385.1 Cacajao melanocephalus
TTATTTTTCCATTAGTCTATATATCTGTTTTGGTACCAGTACCATGCTGTTTTGATTACTGTAGCCTTGTAATATAGTTTGAAGCCAGGTAGCATGGTGCCACCAGCTTTGTTCTTTCTGCTTAGGATTGTCTTGGCTATGTGGGTTCTTTTTTGGTTCCATATGAAATTTAAAGTAGTTTTTTCCAGTTCTGTGAAGAAAGTCAATGGTAGCTTGATGGGGATAGCACTGAATCTATAAATTACTTTGGGCAGTATGGCCGTTTTCATGATATTGATTCTTCCTAACCATGAACATGGAATGTTTTTCCATTTGTTTGTGTCCTCTCTTATTTCCTTGAGTGGTGGTTTGTAGTTGTCCTTGAAGAGGTCCTTCATATCCCTTGTAAGTTGTACTCTTAGGTATTCTCTTTGTAGTGATTCTGAATGGGAGCTCACTCATGATTTGGCTCTCTCTTTGTCTGTTATTGGTGTATAGGAATGATTGTGAGTTTTGTATCCTGAGACTTTCCTGAAGTTGCTTATCAGCTTAAGGAGATTTTGGGCTGATGAGATGATGGGATCTGCTAAATATACAATCATGTCATCTGCAAATAGAGACAATTTCACTTTCTCTTTTCCTAATTGAATACGCTTTATTTCTTTCTCTTGCCTGATTGCCTTGGCCAGAACTTCCAATGGTGTTGGGAAAACTGGCTAGCCATATGCAGAAAGCTGAAACTGGATCCCTTCCTTATACCTTATAAAAAAAATTAACTCAAGATGGATTAAAGACTTAAATGTAAGACCTAAAACCATCAAAACCCTAGAAGAAAACCTAGGCAGTACCATTCAGGGCATAGGCATGGGCAAAGACTTCATGAAGAAAACACCAAAAGCAATGGCAACAGAAGCCAAAATAGACAAATGGGATCTAATTAAACTAAAGAACTGCATAGCAAAAGAAACTGTCATCAGAACAGGCAGGCTACAGGATGGGAGAAAATTTTTGCAATCTATCTATCCAACAAAGGGCTAATAATCTACAAAGAAACAAATTTACAAGAAAAAAAAATCAAAAAGTGGGTGAAGGATATGAACAGACACTTCTGAAAAGGAGACGTTTATGCTGCCAACAAACATATGAAAAAAAGCTCATCATCACTGGTCATTAGAGAAATGCAAATCAAAACTACTATGAGATACCATATCATGCCAGTTAGAATGTGACCATTAAAAAGTCAGGAGACAGCAAATGCCGGAGAGGATGTGGAGAAATAGAACACTTCTATACTTTTGGTGAGAGTGTAAATTATTTCAACCATTGTGGAAGACAGTGTGGTGATTCCTCAAGGATCTAGAACCAGAAATACCTTTTGACCCAGCAATCCCATTACTTGGGTATATACCCAAAGGAGTATAAATCATTCTACTATAAAGACATATGCACACATATGTTTATTGTGGCACTGTTCACAACAGCAAACGCTTGGAACCAAGCCAAATGCCCATCAGTGATAGACTGGATAAAGAAAATGTGACACATAAACACTATGGAATACAATGTAGTCATAAAAAAGGATGAGTTCATGTCCTTTTTCCAGCTGGAGCTGGAAACCATCATTCTCAGCAAACTAACACAAGAATAGAAAACCAAACACTGCATTTTCTCATTCGTAAGTAGGAGTTGAACAATGAGAACACCTGGACACAGGGAGGGGAACCTCATACACTGGGGCCTATCGGGGGTGGGGGTCTAGGGGAGGGATAGTATTAGGAGAAATACCTAATGTAGATGTCGGGGTGATGGATGCAGCAAACCACCATGGCACGTGTACACCTATGTAACAGACCTGCACATTTTGCACGTGTACCCCAGAACTTAAAGTACAATTAAAAAATAAAGAGAAAAAAATGTAGCTTATTCTTTTACTTTAATCAGATGAGAACTTCTTTAATTGTAGGATCTCTCTTGGGAACCTTATGATTAATTAGGAAAAAAGTTAATAACAATTTTTAAAGACATCATTTGATTTTGACCTGTTTTATTAAAATGAAACTGCAAAAGTGTTTGGAGAACCTAGACTGTCAAAAGTTTGAACAGAGAAATACTGCCTAGTTATTTGGAAGGTAATAATTTTTCCACCCCAATGGTTAATGTGAACTTTCAGCAATCTTTGTTTCTGGTAGCTTACAATCAGCACAATATTAAAATGTACTTTTTCACTTTTCATTTTTAGCTGTATATATAGTCTTTAAAAATAAGAACTAATTGCTATATGCATATGGTGAGTTATAAGTTTTAGAAAAATTGATGGCATAAAACAGACAAAGGGGAGTATATAAAGAATATAATAGTGGTGCTTTTTAATGCCCCTTGACTTTCAAAAGGATTTAAGCTGACTGGGTGATGAATGATGCCCCTACCCTTGTCCATTTTCTGAGCTTTTAAAATACTTCTGTGTTAAAAACATAATTTTTAAAATGTGATTGATTTGGTTTGAAAAATCAGATGTAGACTCTTGTTTTGTTTCACCAGCAATGTGAATTTTTAAAAATAGTAATTGCTTCAAGTTGGTCTTTTCAAAATTAGGTATTTTTTATCAGCGATTTTATATACTCAGTAATTGTATACATACATACTCAAACTGATACATAATTATTTTTACTTTACAGGACCCATCTAGAACAGTTTCAGGCAGATATAAAAGGTAAGAATCCTTATGACTTAAACATATTATAGACATGAGTGTAATGTCTGTCTGACATTGACTTAACTAGAACTGTTTAAAGCAGCTTATTGAAAAGTCAGAAACCTTACTATTGTGCTCTTAAAAATACATTACATTGTAAGCAGGAGTATAATGTCTGCCTGACCATGGCTTATTGTGACATGCCAACAGTCTTTGAAAACTCACCATGAATTTGCAAGGGTCTGACGAAATTTGCAAAATAAATGCCTAGAATTGCTATTTCTCATGTATTTGAACATTGAAAATACAAGTAGACCCATCTGTATTAGGTAGCTTGGAGTGCCATAACAAAATACCATAGACTGGTGACTTAAGCAACAGAAATTAGTTTTCTCACATTTCTGGAGGCCGCATGTCCGCCATTGTCAGGTTCTGGTGAGGATTCTCTTCCTGCCTTACAGGTAGCCACTTTTTCACTGTGTCCTCACGTGACAGAGAGAAGGAGAAGGAGGGACGAAGAGGGAAAGTAAGCTTTCTGAGGTCCCTTCTTTATAAAGGAACTAATCACATCATGAAGGCCTCATCCTTGTGACCTCATTTAAACCCAATTATCTCCCAAAGGTTCCATCTTTAAATACCATCTCACTGAGGGTACGGCTTCAACATATGAATTTTGGGAGGACATAGTTCAGTCCATTGCACCACCTGTACACAATGAGTAACACTTCTACTAGAGAATGTGTTTGTGAGTGTATATGTATAGGAAGAAGATCAGAATTGAATGCGAGAAGTTTTTCAGTGGAGATGTCTAGGATATTAACTTCCTTCTTCTCCCTTGAGGCCATGAAGGTTGCAGAAGCCTATGGTCATACTTGTGCTAATAATCATAGAATGATAAATCTTACTGAATATTTACTGTGTCCAAAGTGCTTTACATAGAGTTCTTTCAATTCTCATGATTATCTTACAAGGCAGATATAATATTTATTTCCATTTTATAGATGAGAGACGTGAAGTTAAATAAGTAGAATAATTTTTCTGGGGTTATAAACCTAGTCAACAGCAAAATCTGGATTTGAACTCGGGCAGCCTGACTCTGGAACCTACATTTTTATTAACTGTGTAAGACCATCTGCCTAGATTTATACATATAAACCCCTTATTTTCATCTATTTCTGTTTGTATGTTGAAATTTAAAATATTTTAGCTGTTTAATCTAAAATAAAACACTAACCAATACTCTAATTTTTATACTGTTAATGTAAAAACAAAATTTAATTTTTATCAAGGGCTGCAGTATTTATTAGCCATAGAAAGAGATGAGAAGGCCAAGATAATCGGCAAGAGTGAATATGTCTGAAGTAGTTTCTGGCACACGGAAAAACACTCAATACATTTGCTACTGTTACTACTTTTATTTTCATTTCTGGGTAATTTTGATGTAGGTATAATGAAACTTGTATTTTTTTTTTAAACTTTTTAACATGTATACATTGCCTGTTAATTTTACTTACCATTAATAGTTTAAACTGGAAAAAATCCTTTTTCTTTTTCCAGAAATAATTATGAAATAGCCTTGATGTGGCCTGTTCCTAAACCACATTCTCAAACCAAAAAATTTTTAGCAAACCAAGTTTTTGGTTTGGAGACTAAAGATAACCTGTGGCAACTTATCAAGTTGGTTGTATGGATCTTACACATTTAGTTCTTATTAAATAATAATCTTAAATTATGAATGACACTTTTCAAATTTGTGTTCTCAGAATCAAGAGGGGAATAATTTTATAAATCCTATCAAAAGCTTTATTTACTTGTCATTGTGTTAAATCAGAAAGAAAATTATTCTTTTGGTATGAATTTTTGGGAAACTTTTGAGACCATTACTTGTGACATTTCCATGTATTTGTACTTTTCATACTTATGTTTTCATAGCCTAGAGCATGTGGATTGTTACTTTTCAGCTTTTAAAAATTTACCCCTGTTTAATACTGTTGTAAATATCTTAAGGTTTCTCATCATTTTTTATTGGTTTGAACCTCCATTTTAATACCATCTAAAAAGACAAAAAAGACACTAGCAAAAACTTAAAAAGCCACAAAAACCTAAAATCTGTATATGAAATTATCTCTTAACTAGTAAAAATGTGTTATGCTTTATATCAACAGTTCATTATTTTCATTAATCTGTCAGCAAGTTATAGCAATGACTAGAGAACAGATGTTTCTTAGTGAGGGTGTCTGCTAACTAATGAGAATGAAGAAAAGGGAGGTTAAGGTAAAAGAAACTGAGCATCATATGTTAGAAAATATTTTCAGTAAACCTAATAACTTATTACATATACGTATATGTGTGTGTGTGTGTATATGTGTATATGTATAACATATATATATATAAAACTGAAAATAGAAAATATTTTCAGTAAACCAAATAACTTCTGAGAAATTATATATATCTATATGTGTATAGCTAGAAATAACTCTTAAAGTCATTAGAAAGTTCAGACACCCACAAGATTTATTTGAATGTATGCTTTTATAAATTATGAATTAAATACTTAATTTTTTCTCACAGATAAGAATGTATATTTTTAGCCTTGAGTCTGTTACATGCCCAATCTAATTATGCTGTATTTTAAAACTTGAATTGACTTATGTAGAATGTGTCTTACATATTCTTGGTTTACCTTATAAAATGTGTTTAAATAACTTTAGGGAACTATTTGGAGGTGAGGGTTATGTAATTTCTGAAACTCAAGATTTAGTAAAGATGGGTCAGTGTTATGAATTTGTGAGGTTTTTTTTTTTTTCAGTGTGTAATTTTCTTTTTTTTTTTTTTCTTTTTGGTAGAGACAGGATCTCTCTGTATTGCCCAGGCTGGTCTCACACTCAAGTGATCTTCCCAACTCTGCCTCCCAAAGTACTGGGATTACAGGCATGAGCCACTGTGCCTGGCCTCAGTGTGTAATTTTTTTAACAGAATTTTTATTTGGAAAGTTTATAGTACATTGGTTAAAGACTTTTAAAAAAGAAAAGAGAAGGCAAGACAGTTTTAAGGACTTATAAAGGGCAGGATTAGCCAGGGTATGGGAACTTACTATTCATAAACAGGAGAGGTTAGTGTAGTGACTTAATGCCTGTAATCCCAGCAACTCAGATGGCTAAGCGGGGAAGATTGCTTGAGGGCCAGGAATTTGAGACCAGCTTGGTCAACACAGCAAGACTCCATCTCTTAAAAAAAAAAAATAGGAAGAAAAAGAAAAAAATTAGTCGGGTGCTGTCGTAAGCACTTATAGTCTTAGTTACACTAGAGGGACTGAAATGTGAGATGGGAAGCTCACTTGAGCCCCTGAGTCTCCCATGATCATGCCACCTAACTCCAGCTTGGGAGATGGTGAGATCCCAACTCTAAATAAAATAAACAACAGGAGAAACAAGACAAATACTGTTTTATCATTCAGTTAGTTATTAACTGGCTTTTGTTTTCACAAATATGTTTAATTCAGTATTAATTATTTTGTTAAGAAACATTTGTGCAAAGTAATAAGTGATTCTCACCACTCCCCTCTTCCCCCCTCCAAGTAACCTTAATAGGTTTAGTAGTTTGTAAAGCACTTTCACATACATTATCCAATAGTTAGCCTCATCAGGTGGCAGCCAGGGCAGGCATGTCTTTGACAGATGAGGGAAAAGGCTTTGTTTAGTTCAGTGAACTCTTACTACATTCTCTCTGAACAGAAAGAGAGGAAATAGTGTCAGTTTTTGTTTTTATAAAGAGCATGGACACATCAAGATATGAATGTCAGAAAAAATTAACCTTAGCCAAAATGTTGATGTTAAGCCTTATTTCATACCTGCAATGTTTCACAGTATTATTATAGTTTTATAATTCATGTAGCTTCATCAGGACTTTTCTTAATACTTTTTGCAACTACTGCCTATGATCAAGATAGAAACTTTATACAACTTAAACATTGTTTTCTCCATTTAAAAAGTAATACATACCCAATTGAAGATTTAAGAAATACAGAAAGTTAGGATTAGAAAATCTCAGCATACTCTAAGTTAAGCACTATTAGCATTGCTTTTACTTTTTACTTCCATTTTTTTTTCTAGGCTTTTTATATGCGTAACTGTGAGAATAATGGATGTACAGTTTCACATTCTGGTTTGCTCTTCACCTAAAGTAACATGAGTATCTTCAACTTTTAAGTTCTCTGCATAATGGCTAGTATCAACTGTGAGTGATTTCTGCCTTTTAAATGAAGTATAGTATAAATATAACAGAAATCCTCACTGTCACTGTTGTGGGGACCCATAATTTCTGTCTACTTTATTTGGATAAAACATGACTAAGATTCTTTTTCTTCAGGGTCAGAATTTTCTTGCAAAGTCAATTCTGCTATAATGCTTGTTTTGAAAATGCAAATTGTTCCTAACTGATACATTAGGGAACAATTTGACCCTAACTCAAATTTTGCCTCTACTTATACACAATTTTGTTCACCATAAATGCCAGGGTAAATGCTGAAAACCTTACCCAGCTCAACCAAGCTACATAGGAATACACAAAATTCTCTCAGACATACCTGGCAAATATCTACCAGGTATCTCAGTATGAGTTACAGCTTTGCTTCTGAAGCAGGAAAGTTTCCCTAACCCCTTTGCGGGCAGGAGCTGGAGTTCCTGCACTGGACCTACCCGGGTGCGTTGGTACGGCAGGGGCAAATTCCACTCATTCAAACCCGCTGCATTTTTCCCCTCATGGGAGGGGGAGTGTAGGTGAGCAGATGCAAGAGCAGGGGTGAGCCTTGTGGATGCTGGCAGTAATGAATTCTGTACTGTCCCTATGGCAGTATCTGGGGGTATGCTCATTACCCCTGAAGTCACAGAAGGAGTGTTACTGTTAGTGCTCTTTTACCTTTGCTGCCTATGGACAGTTTAAGTGTTAAACAGTTCAGTCGGTCCTCTGCCTTTTCATGTGGGTTTAGTTGGTCCTTCTGCCTTTCTGCTAGCAGTGGCAGAGGGTCAGTGTGACAGCCTTTAGCATTTGCACCCATGGCACTTGAGGTCTTGTTCAGTGTCCAGGAAAAATCAGGTCACATGAACAAATTGAAGAGTGGTGAATACAGAGGATTATATTGGCAATGAAAGGGGAGCTGGAAAGGGGATGGAATGGGAAGATAATCTTTCCCTGGAGCAGTGCTGTCAAGCCGTTCCTCTGAAGTCAAGCTGCTTCTCTTCCTCTCCTCACTCCTCTGGTGGAGCTAGGGGTTTTTATGGGGACAGGAGGGGGAGCAGGGCGGGCCATGGGTGGTTTTGGAAAAGGCAACATTTGAGCAGGAAAACAGGAATGCATGTTCTCACTTTGGGCCATGGTTCGAGGGTTGAGGGTGGGACCCTTGCCAGAACCGCCCTCTTCTGCCCGGAATTTCCCTGCCTCCTGTCCCTGTCATTTCCACAGGTGATGTTACAACTTCGTCTAATTTCAGTTATCTTCTTTCTCACACTTCATATTAACCCACAAGCTACAACTCTTCTGCTGCCAACCAGCTTCTGTGAGGAAACTTCACTTCTTTTTCAAGATAAAAATGCTGTATTTATGTATTTCATAGCTATTTAACCTGTAAAACTGTACTACTATTTTACATTAGGCTCCTATCTTTTTTAATGTGTCACTGATGAAGTTTTAGAACATTGTACCTCTAACCCCATTTTCTGTATTACCACTCCCTTTTTTTCTGAGGCAGAGTCTCACTCTGTCACCTAGGCTGCAGTGCAGTCCTTGATCCTGGCTCACTGCAACCTCCACCTCCTGGGCTCAAGGAACCTTCACCTCCTGAGCTCAAACAATGAACCTGCCCCAGCCTCCCAAGTAGCTGGGATTATAGGCACCTGCCACCATGCCCGGCTAATTTTAGTGTTTTCAGTAGAGATGGAGTTTCACCATGTTAGCCAGGCTGATCTCAAGTGATTCACCCATCTTGACCTCCCGAAGTGCTGGGATTTATAGGCATGAGCCACCACCCCTGGCCCCCTCGTGTTTTTATTGGGTGATTTTTGTGTAGCACATTGGTTTTTTAGAAACACCTATGTTGTATTATAGCAGAACTAACTCTGGGTAGATGGTTCAATAAACTAAATCTTTTCCATTGTTTAAATGATAAGACTTCTACATAACATAGATGCATTTAATTTGAGACACTGTGAAATACTTTAAGCCAGGTGTCCCCAACCCTCGGGCTGTGGACTGCTACCTGTCCATGGCTTGTTAGGAACCAGTCCACACAGCAGGAGGTAAGCAGTGGGGGTGAGCATTACTGCCTGAGCTTTGCCTCATTCCTTCCAGATCAGCAGCAGCATTAGATTCTTATAGGAGTGCGAACCCTATTGTGAACTGCTCATGTGAGGAATCTAGGTTACATGCTCCTTAATGAGAATCTAATGCCTGATGATCTGAGGTGGGACAGTTTCATCCTCAAACTATCCTCCCTGCCAACCCCTGGCCCATGGAAAAATTATCATCTATCAAACTGCTCCCTGTTACCAAAAAGGTTGGGGACAGCCAGTTTAGACTTTAGTTCTCAAAGCTCTTTCATAAGAAACCAACTAGAACCTGTTAGAGATGAATAATTTATTTAGAAACTTAGTTTTCATTCAAGTAAGATGTTGCAACACAGTGTTCTTTTTTTCCTAAATGGAACTTTATGATCATTGTTTTAATCAGTAAGTAGATCTTGTTTTGAGAACCACCAAGTAGACTGAAAGTTCCTTGATTTGTTGCTCAAGGGTCAAAACCAGAAAAATCAGCCAGATTCTTTTTTTTTTTTTTTTTTGGAGACAAGGTCTCACTCTGATGCCCAGACTGGAGTGCTGGAGTGCAGTGGTGCAATCATGGCTCACTGCAGCCTTGACTTCCCAGGCTCAGGTGATCCTCCAGCCTTGGGCTCCCAAGTAGCTGGGACTATGGCCACATGCCACCACACCCAGCTAATTTTTAATTTTTGTATAGAGATGGGGTTTTTCTGTGTTGCCCAGGCTGGTCCTGAACTCCTAGGCTAAAGACATCTGCCTGCCTTGGTCTCCGAAAGTGCTGGAATTACAGGTGTGAGTCACTGCACCTGGCCAGAAATCAGCCAGATTCTTTAAAGGTAAGAAATCCAAACTAAAGAAGACCAAATGTGTCTTTCAGTAATTGAAGGAAGAGAGTCTTCTTGGGCTGTATATGACCCTAATGAAATCTATTTCTTTCAAGATCTATTATTTATTTTTCTTTTCTTTTCTTTGTTTGTTTCTTTTCTTTTTTTTTTTTTTTTTTTTGAGAGTCTCACTCTGTTGCCCAGGCTGGAGTGCAGTTGTGCAATCTCGGCTCACTGTAACCTCCACCCACTGGGTTCAAGTGATTCTCCTGTCTCAGCCTCCCAAGTAGCTGAGATTACAGGCGCACACCACCATGGCCCAGTATTTGTATTTTTAGTAGAGACAGGGTTTCACTATGTTGGCCGGGCTGGTCTGAAACTTGTGACCTCAAGTGATCCATCCGCCTTAGCTTCCCAAAGTGCTGGAATTACAGGTGTGAGCCACCACGCCCGGCAAGATCTATTATTTCTTTATCTGTATTTTATGTTCTGTATTTTACCCAATGCTGCGAGGCATGCAATAGCAGTGACCCTTCTAGTTAATAGATTTTGAAACAGTACATGAAAGTCATAAAATGATCATTTAAAATAAATTGGGATTCTTGTACATTTTGTGGACTGGTGGATTTGTGAACTTTTCTGGGTCGTAAATAGTTAATATTTATATAATGTTGCTGTGTACCAGGTACTATTCAAAGTACTTTACATTCAGTTAATTCCTTGATGGTCCTAGGGAGATGCTTCTATTATTCCCATTTTACAAATGAGTAAACTGAGTAACAGTGAAGTTTAGTGACTTGTATGAAATTAAATAGGTAGTAATTTACAGATTTTGTCAGTGTGTGTGTTGCATTAACTCATGGTAGTAATGTTAATTTGCCTAGCATGGGTAGGAAATGGGTACAGTGTGGTAGTTTTATTAGATTATTTAAACTCCAAGTAACTGGATGGTACCCATAACTAGTTTTTTTCTGTTTAACGTAGGGTTTTATTTTATTTTTTCCTGAAAAGTAACTTCTGGATATATGGTGCTGGAATTCACAAATCCACTCAGATTTTTACTTTGTTTTAGCTATAGTGCAGTGTCAGACAATAACTCATTCTGAATTATGAAGTCTAACAGCATCTAAATTATCTTTGTTATAATGAAAGATAAACCATGTAATATTTGGTGTCATTTGAAGTGCACTTTGTGTATTTCTTTGGAAATTAGCCACTAAACTGATCATACTGTTCCCTATTTTCATTGAGATGTAATTCACATGCCATGAAATTCACCCTTTCAAGGTGTACAATTCAGCATTTTTAGGATATTCAGCATTAAACAACCATCACTGCTGTCTACCCTGAAGGAAACTTCATACCCTTCATATCCATTCTTCTTCTGCCTCTATCCCCCAGCAACCAGTAATATGTTTTCTGTCCTTATAAATTTGTCTGTGTTGGTATTTCAGATAAATGGAATCATACAGTATATGGTGTTTTTGGGATTTTCTTGAGACAGAGTCTTGCTCTGTTGCCCAGGGGGGAGTGCAGTGGTGCGATCTCAGCTCACTGTAACCCCTGCCTTGCGGGTTCAAGTGATTCTTGTGCCTCAGCCTCCCAAGCAGCTGGGACTACAGGTGTGCACCACCCATCCAGCCAATTTTTGTATTTTTTGTGGAAATAGGGTTTTACCATGTTGGCCAGCCTGATCTTGAACTCCTGGCCTCAAGTGATCTGCCTGCCTTGGCCTCTCAAAGTGCTGGGATTACAGGTGTGAGCTACCTCACCTGGGCAAGTATGTGGCTTTTTGTGTCTCATCATTTACTAAGCATAATTTTTTTCAAGATGATTCCATATTGTAGTTTGCATGGATATGCTATATTATGTTTTACCATTTGGATTAGCATAATGGATATGTTAGATTCTTTATACATTTTGGCTAATATGAAGTATTATATATATAATAATATACAATGTGCTATGAACATTCATGTACAAGTTTTTGTGTGACGCCTATTCTTAGTACACAGACATTTTTCATATTACTTAGTTGAAGACTTTTTAAAACAACAAAATATACATTGTATGTCAAATATTTATCGACTAGATCAAAGATGCAAAGTACTATGCTTGGCTGTTTAGGACACCCATGTTAAGATGATAATGAGGAGTGTGTAATTTTAGCTGTTCCTACTGTATATAATAAACTATATTGGGAGAGTGTTTTCTGGACTTGTTTTGTCTAGCTCTCAACTGGTGAAATTTGAGCAGCCAGATATACTTGATCTCTTTAGGATAATTCACTATATTTACTATACCAGAAATGAGCATGTGTGATATTCCCTAACTGAAACAACTTAAAATTTTAATGAGATAGATTAAAAACTATAATATATTGCTATAAACAGTTATAATGCAGCCATTAAAATGATGCTACAGAAAAATATTACATAAGAAAATTATTACCTGTTTATGTAAAATGGAGGAGAGAGCATATTACAAAAAAGTATAATACAAAACAAAGTATTATAATGTATATGAAGTATTATCTGAGTATAATTGTCCAGCTTATTCATGTGATAAACTGCTAAAATTTTGTGTGAAAGAAGATAATGTTTATTTTTCTGGGAGAAGATATATATTTTTCAAAAGATTTTTAAAAGGAATCTAATCCAAAAGGCTAAAAATTTACTAATATGTTATAAAATGTTAATGGACATTATCTCTAGGTTAGTGGAATTACTGGTGACATTATTTGTATTTTCTGTTTTCTGTTATAAATATGTATCATAATTTTAACAAAGTTATGAGAGTTTAATAATGAGAGTTGATTTTGATTTTTAGTTGTTGGTGTATGTGCTTATGTGTATGTTTGTACTTAAAGGAAGAAGAGAGAGAAACCCTAAACAGAGCAAGGAGCTGTTTCAAGGAGTGGGAGTGAAAGGGCAGTGAAAGATACTAAGAGGATGGAAGCTAGTCATGTACTTGTTGGTTATTTAGGAATTTCAGAATATATCCTGTACTTCTGAGTATTTGATACTTATTCTAAAAGTAGGATTTACCCCTGGGTGTTGTGTTTCTTCTCACTGCTAAGCTTTATAATTTCTATTTTAGTGGAAAATTTCTCTAGCTATAATCTCTTAATGCTGCCAATCTGATTCTCCTGATAGTTTTAGAATAATAGTATAATTTTCCCCAACACAACACCCCCTGGTCTTTCCACCATAAGATGCTAAAATTCCCAGAGGGGGAGAACTTCCAATAAGAGGTGGCATTTATCTTTGATGATACTGTTTCTTTTCCCTTTTCTGAGCATTATAGTTCATGTCTTCATAGCTAAGAGCAAAGGGAAGATTCTTTTTGGATCATATTAGAGATTTGTGTTAGCATTCCTCAGTAAAATCTTATAAACATTTTAGAGTTAATGAAGCAATCTTTTATTCTGAGTATTTTGCACTGCGTATATCTGGCCTTCAAAATAGGTTAAACAGCTAAACTTGGCAATAAGATAAAGCAACACAATTCTTCACAATTATGACAGTATTCCCTAAAAACAGTATATATCGGGGATGAAGTAATGATTTTGTTTTTCACTAATAATTACTCCTGGCTTTAAATTCACATAATGAAGGCCAGGTGCAGTGGCTCACACCTGTAGTCCCAGCACTTTGGAAGGCCAGAGTGGGTGGATCACCTAAGGTCAGTAGTTTGAGACCAGCCTGGTCAACATGGTGAAACTCCGTCTCTACTAAAAATACTAAAAATTAGCTGGGTGTGGTGGTGGGTACCTGTAATCCCATTTACTTGGGAGGCTAAAGCAGGAGAATCGCTTGAACTCAGGAGGAGAGGTTGCAGTGAGCCAAGATAGTGCCATTGCACTCCAGCCTGGGCAACAGGAGCAAAACTTTGTCTCAAACAGACAACAACAAAAAAAATTGCATAATGATGCCATTTATGTATTGACAAGCCTAAGATGGAAGATTTCAAAAATTAATAGGTTAAACTTTTTGAAGTATTGTTTTAAGCTTGTTCATCAAGCAAATACACGACTACTGAGGGATATCCGTATTTCTAGATGGATTGTTTGTAGCTGTCATCATTATAGTTTCTACCTAAAAAGTCATGGATGGATCCAGAAAGTTGGACTTCTTTTTTTTTGTGAAAAATGAGTCCTTTGAAATGGTTCTAATGCTCTTCTATAATATAGTATGGCTTTAGTGATATCTTCTATATAATACAGTATGGCTTTAGTGATTTTCTTTTTACCACTTTGCTGGTATTTCCCAGTCTTATTTGTAGTTCATTCTTTCCTGTACCTCTTCTTTATGTATTGGTATTACTTGATTTTTGTTTTTGTTTTTGTTTATTTTTACAAGGTCTCACTGTATCATCCAGGGCAAGTGCAGTGGTGTGATCACTCACTGCAGAGATCACTCACTGAAGCCTCAACCTCCTGGGCTCAAGCAATCCTCCTGCCTTAGCCTCCGAAGTTCCAAGTGCTTTGGGACTACAGGAACATACCTGGCTAATTTTTTATTTTTATTTTTGTAGAGATAGAGTCTCATTATATTGTCCAGATTGGTCTTGAACTCCTGAATGAGCAGTCCTCCTGCCTTGGCCTCCCAAAATGCTGGGATTACAGGCGTGAGCCACCATGCTCAGCCTATTCAGCTGTTAATCTTAGACTTTATTCTCTTTTGGTTTTGTGTATTTGTGCTAGAAATTTCATTCACTCCAATGACTTCAATTACTGTCTATACATAAGGCTGATGCCTTCACATCGTTAGCTTCATACCTATGTAATCAACAGCTATTAAACATCTGCTTTTAGATATCTCAGAAGCATACTAAACTAAGCATTTTCAAAAGTAAACTTGTGAAACCTGATGGATTTCAGCAGTTGACATCAACATCTACTTTTGCTCAAGTCAGTAACCAGGACTTTATTTATGGCACTTACTTTTTTTTCCTCACTATCTCACCCATATCCATTCATTCATCAAGGCTTGTTGAGTTTATCTTCTGAGTATCTCATTGCCATCACGCCAATCTAGGACACCATCATCTCTTACATAGGTGATTACAATAGCCTCCACACTGGCCTCCCTGTCTCCAGTTTATCTCATCTCCAGTATATTTTATAAAAATGATACTGTTACTTTCCAGGCTTTAATGGCTTACCGTTACCTTTAAGTGGAATCTGAATCAGTGATCTCCAAAGTGGGGTGATAGGATAATCTGCTAGGGTGCAGGAGGAAAATATTAGAATTTTTATTCATATTTCTCTTTTTATTTGAAAAACACTAAGGCATTTATATTTAAAAGCTATTACTGTGTAATAGTTATTTAGTCATTCCTTCTTTGCTCTATATGTCAGATGGTGATTTGGTACTAAAGGTGTCCTGAGGGAAGCATGCTTTGTTCACTTTCTGCATGTTGTACAATACTATAATACTACATGGACTAATGAATTATTTACTTTATGACCCACAAAATACGTAAGTCTGGATTAGGGAATTTATGGAGAAAATCAAGCCAAGTGTCTAACTGCAGATAAGATAACGTTGTTCAGCTGGTAAGCTATACAAAATCAAATCTGTTCTCATAAATTAAGAAAAATTATTACACTGATTTTGAGGTTTTAAGTGAAACCTTTAAAATATTCTCATTTTTGTTGTAAGGCATGTTTTCTGCTTTGATAGCCATTAAAAATAAAATGTTCAAACTGATGTTAGAACTAGATCTTTGAATCTCTGTATCACACAGTGTTAAGATTTTCAGAAATAATGAAGCATGTTCAATTATCCTTTCATTTAAAATATTTGTGAGAACAAAGTTTTGTACCATAAATCAAATTTTAGTCTTTTTCATATTTTATATTGCTCTGTTTTTGGGATGCAAGTGATTATTTTATATTGTCATATTGTAAATCCTATAAAAATAGTAGATAAGTAAACATACATACCAACATGGGTATATAATTTATGAATAATATTTGGAGACCCTTAGTTTAAATTCTTCCATAAAATAGCTTTCAGGGGGTAGCTCAGACTTCTAATCCAAGCACTTTGGGTGGCTGAGGCAGGAGGATCTCTTGAGGCCAGGACCTCAGGACCAGCCTGGGTAACGTAGCAAGATCAAACTTCTAAAAAAAAATAATAAGATAAATTAGCTGGGCATAGCCAGGAGTGGTGGCTCATGCCTACAATCCCAGCACTTTGGGAGACTGAGGTGGGTGGATCATGAGGTCAGGAGTTCAAGACCAGCCTGGCCAACATAGTGGAGACCAAACTGGCCAACATAGTGAAACCCCGTCTCTACTAAAAATACAAAAATTAGCCAGGTGTGGTGGCCCACACCTGTAGTCCCAGCTACTTGGGAGACTGAGGCAGGAGAACTGCTTGAACCCGGGAGGTGGAGGTTGTGGTGAGCTGAGACCAGGCCATTGCACTCCAGCCTGGGTGACAGAGTGAGACTCTGTCTCAAAAAAAAAAAAAAAAAAAATTTACTTTGGCATGGTTGCACACATAGCTACTCCAGAGGCTGAGGTGGGAGGATTGCTTGAGCCCAGGAGTTTGAGTTTGCAGTGAGCTATGATTGTCCACTGCACTCCAGCCTGGGCCACAAAGTGAGATGCTGTCTCTTTAAAAAAAAAACAGATTTCCTGCTTTCTTTTCCAGCCTCTTATTTTATTTCTCTTACATTTGCACTCCATGCTTTAGCCGTATTGGACCTCTGTTTCTCAAATGGGCGGCAGTTCTGGATTTTTGCACATTCTTGTCCTTTTTATTAAGTTTCAACCTTCTCTAACATACTGGTACTCAAAGTATAGTCCTGGAACTGTTTGTTGGCAGTCCAAGACAAGAAAAGAACTTGAGAATAAGCATTTAGAAGCTTGAATTGCATTTTGACTTGTCATCATCACATCCAAGGGCATGATCAGTGGATTACTTTGTGAACAGGACATAGACTAGTTCAAGTGCCATGGTGAGTTGCATGCTAATCATGCCCAGCAGGACTGTTACAATGTGTGATACTTTGAAGTTAGTCATTTGTAATCCAAAATGTATAAGAATTAAAATGTGGCTGGCTCATGCCTGTAATCCCAAAACCAAGGCAGGAGGATAGCTTGAAGCCAGGAGTTTGAGACCAGTCTGGTCAACGTAGTAAGACACATCTCTACCAAAAAAAAAAAAAAAAAGAAGAAGAAAATAAATTAGCCAGGTATGGTGGCATATTCCTGTAGTCCCAGCTACTTGGGAGGCTAAAGTGGGAGGATCACTTGAGCCCAGGAGTTTTGAGGTTTCAAGGTTGCAGTGAGCCATGATGGTACCTCTGTACGTCAGCCTGGGTGACAGTGCAAGACTGTCTCAAAAAAAAAAAGCAAAGCATTTATTTTTAAAATCTCATAATCGTGCTTATTCTTGTCTCATAAATAATTTAAAAATATATAGTAAATAAAAATAAAATGTAAAAAAACTTTTTCTTTTACAAGTATTTAAATCCTGGAAGCAAAATTTATTTATTTTTTAAGTCTGATTTACTGATGACAAAACAGAATTTACTGAACTTTTTTGAATGGAATAGCAGTAGTAAACTAGATGACGAAGGAAGTAATTTCAGAGATAAGGTAAAAGAGTTTGTACTAGTTTTCTTGGAAAATAACTATATGTCTTATGTTTAGTTTTCAGCCATAATTGATGGGCACAGTGCAAAATGGGTTGTTTGGAGATACACTGGCTAATGGAACAATATAAAATGATCAAAATTTAATTGGTATTTGTAGGCATGACATGTTCAAGACCAATTCATCAAATATGTTCAAAACTAAATTCATTATTTGAAAGAAAGAATATTACAAAGGTGACAGGAGCAGATGGTTCAGGATTTCACATGTAATTATTAGTATTTTGGGGGTTTCTGATAGTCTCACCTGAGGTTGCTAACATTAAAAAGCTGCATACAAATGACAAAATATGTTTACTTGGAAATGTTGGATGAATCTGTAGTAAAGAAGATAGTTCACATACCACTTTCCAGCAATGCCATAGCTTGATGTATTTAGGAACAGGATAGTGATACAGAAGACTAACTCTCAGACAAATAAGGATAGCAAAGGAATTTTTGTTACAATTTGATGAGCACATTGGTTTTGCTAACATGACAATGATAGGAAATAAGAATTGATTTTTCAGCTTCATTGCTGACAAATACAGCTCACTCTGAAGTATATAACACTTGCAAAGGGTTACAATATCAACAAATGTGGTTTGGAGTTTTGCTTTACTTTTGTAGGAGTATATTCTAATTATGCAGCACAGTGTAAGAAAAACATGCTGAAGCTTGTACCAGAATGTAAATCAGTGTCCTCCTGCTTTCATTGAGAAAGTCTTGCGTTGTCAGCTGAACTACACAGTGTTCTTGCTATATCAGCTGAATTAACAGTATAGTTCACTAAAAGTGTGAATTAACAAACACTAATTCATTAAATTTGAGGTTTCTAAAAAATTGCATATTGTAGTTTGGGAGTTGAGCTGATCAACTGTTATCATATGCTAGGGTGTACACTGGTCTTCAAAGTAACCTTTCAGTCAAGAGTATTTGAACTTTGTGATGAACTCTTGGTGTTTTTGCAAGATAAGAAACCAGTTTGGTCCCCAACTTTTTAAAATATGTGAGTTAGACTTATTTGTCTGATAGATAGCCTTATTCCTTTTTTCTTTTTTAAGTGACCTTAGCTTTCCATGCAAAGAAGGAATGTCAAAGGCTTTCCAATGGCAGATAAGATCAGGTGACAAAAATGAAAGTTGGATATTTGAGGAGAAAGTTACCTTAGCTTATTGTAAAAGATTGTACGATATAGTAACATCTATCAGTAAAGTAGGTGATGATCTTGGTATTGCACATTTGAAAAGGTTACAAATTTGATAGGACACTTTTATTTTCTATCAAAAGAAAATCCATGGGTAAGAAATTTGTAGACGAGGAATCAATTTTTTAAAACCAGAAGTCACTTTACATTTAACTGTAAATTTGCTGGATAAATTATTGGAACTGAATACCAGTCAGTAAAAGATTAAAAACAAATTTTGAAAAGCAAATTTTCTGCATTTTAGATAAAAGTTTTTAAAAATGAATGAGCTTGCTGAAATTGCATTAAAATCACTCCTATTTCTGTCCTTTGAGACTATTTTCTCTGAGTGCTATTAAAACAAAACACAGAAATAGTTTAGATATACATATTCCTTGTGAATAGCATTGTCATCAGTCCAACCTAGATTAATTAACAAATGTGGTAACTGGCTTTCAAAATAGCCCTCAATGAACTCTACCTCCTGATGTTTACACCTTGTATAATCCTCTCACATGTTATACCAGGTTGATATGTGTGAACAATAGAATAAGGTCAGTGTGATAGTGTGTCACTTTTGAGGTTGTGTTATGACAGACACTGCAGTTTCTGTCTTGGTTGCTCTGTCACTTTGTCTCTGGAAGCCAGCTGCCATGTAATGAACTGGCCGCAGAGAGACCAACATAGTGAGGAACTGAGGCCCTTGTTATCACTCATGTGAGTGAGCTTAGAAGCAGATTCTCCAGTTCAGTTAAGCCTTCCAATGAATGAAGCCTCAAGCAATATCTTGATTAAAAGCTCAGGAGAAGCCTTGAATCATGATCACCCACCTAAGCAGCTTTTAAAATTCCTGACCAACAGAAACTTTAAGATAGGTGGCTCACGCCTGTAATTCCAATTCCAGCACTTTAGGGAGGCCAAGGTGGGTGGATCAAGAGGTCGAGAGATCAAGACCATTCTGGCCAACATGGTGAAATCCTGTCTCTACTAAAAATACAAAAATTAGCTGGGTGTGGTGGTGCACGTCTGTAGTTCCTAAGCTACTTGGGAGGTTGAGGCAGAGAATTGCTTGAACCCGGGAGGCAGAGGTTGCAGTCAGCTGAGATCACACCATTGCACTCCAGCCTGGGTGACACAGTGAGACTTTGTCTCAAAAAAAAAAAAAAAATGTGTGTAAGTCTTGGGGTAATTCTTAATGGAGTAATAATACAGCAAACTCATTTGTTACATTAAAAACTTTAAATACTGACATGCTGTTAGTTCAGAGGATATGAATTGGTGTTCAAAGAATTGCTGTTTTACTTAGAACTTTTGATTCAATTAGAATTATGGCATGACAAGATTATCATGTGGTAGCAGTTTTCTGTATTAATTGCCTGTATGCATACTTACAGTGGAGAATTTGCCACTTTATGTAATTCTTTTCTTTTTTTTATTTATAATGTTATGGGTCTGAATCTAATAAAACATTTGGACTTGTGTTTTGTATGACCTTTTAAACTTTTATTTTTCCAGCAGTTCATTTTTATTTTACTTTATAAAAGTATTGGTCCATGAAAGATTGGCATTTTGAAAAAGGAAAGTGGTTTTTCAACACAGATAGTCTGGGAGATCTAGGCCAGGCACAGATGCTCACACCTATAATCATAGCACTTTGGGAGGGTGAGGTGAGTGGATTGCTTGAGCCCAAGAGTTTGAGACCATCCTGGACAACATGGTGAAACCCCATCTCTGAAAAAAATACAAAATAATTCGCCAGGTGTGGTGACCCCATGCCTGTAGTCCCAGCTACTCAGGAGGCTGAGGTGGGAGGATTGTTGGAGCTCAGGAGGTCGAGGCTGCAGTAAGCCATGATTGTACCACTGCATTCCAGTCTGGGTGGCAAGAGTGACACCCCATCTCAAAATAATAATAATAATAATAATCTGGGAGATCTGTCCTGTCATAGTTCTCATAGTATCCGTCACTGACCTCATTTTAATGATCATCTTGATTTATTATTATATTCCCTCTTAACTGAAAGTTCCATGAAAGGCAGAGTCCATGTGTGTATTTGCTGTTACATGTTCAGTATGCAGAACAGTGTTCATTACTTAACAGCTACTCAGTAGATATTGGCTGAAAGAATTAATGTTACTTTTACATTTTTTCATTGTGTTGGAATAATGATTAACTTCTACAGTTATAAATAAGTTGCTGTTATAACCATATGTCCTTGGGGAATGTTAATTTTTTTAAGCTGAATAGAAAATATTCTTGGCATTTTTCTTGTTGAATACTAAGGGATTTTTATAAAATGTTTGTATTTCCACAGCACAACCAGTGTCTCTGAAGAAGAAGTCTCAAGTAGATATCCTCGAACAGATAGAAGTGGGTTCCCTAGATATAATAGGGATGCAAATGTTTCAGGTAATCTGGTTTCAAGTAGCACATTGGAAAAGAAAATTGAAGATCTTGAAAAGGTATGGATTATAAGTTTTTTAAGACTGATGAAATTAATATACCATTAGAATTCTTTTTTTTAGTTTTATAGCAACTGAGTGAGAAAAGCAATAATATTCTTTAATATTTAATGTGTGCACTTCTATTCTGCTAAGTGTTACCTTTAATATATTACAAGTCTTTGTTTTTGAAGTGGTTAGAAGTCTGAGCTGGCAATATATTCTACTGTGTATTTATTATATTGTCTGAACAGATTTTCATTTGTAACTTTACAAATTACAGGAGTAAATCTGAGTTAGGTCCATCTTTGCTATTTGAAACAATTTTGTATAAGAATATGCTTGTTTAAAAATGTCTTTCAGTACAATTCAGATGACTATTGGCGTAAATTTATTAAGCATAGGGTCTCAGGTTTGTGCCATAGTAGACATTCAACCCTTAAAAATAGTAATGATGTTGAATTCTTTTGTAATTATTGAAAATGTGTTTTGTTTTACTTGAGATTATTCTCTATAAAATATCTAATTTATATGTTATATAAAGAAACTTAATTTTTCAAACGTGTTTCTATTTTATAACATTTATTATTATTTTGAGGTCACATTTCTAAGCTTTAGCAATAGTTTCTTCTTAGAATTATTATTTCATTTATTTATTTTTGAGACGGAGTTTCACTCTCATTGCCCAGGCTGGAGTGCAGTGGCGCAATCTTGGCTCACTACAACCTCCATCTCCCAGGTTCAAGCGATTCTTCTGCTCCAGCCTCCCAAATAGCTGGGATTACAGGCATGCGCCACCAGGCCTGGCTAATTTTCTTCGTATTTTTAGTAGAGACAGGGTTTCACCATGTTGGTCAGGCTGGTCTTGAATTCCTAACCTCAGGTGATCCACCCGCCTCAGCCTTCCAAAGTGCTGGGATTACAGGCATGAGCCACTGTTGCCAGCCTATTATTTCATTAATTTTAAATTAAAAGCTTCAGACAACATGTAATCTAATAGTTTTGAAGGGAGTTACCCAGAAAGGTTTCTTGAGTTCCACGAGAGTTTGGATAGAGTTGCTAATAGTTGACAGCAGCTAAGGGATATGGATAGTTGGTTGCTCTCTGGAAAGTTTAGTAGGAAAGAAGCCAAGTTCTGGCTAAGGTCCTTTTAGCTCTGCTTCCCTTTTGTCCCCAAGGTGGCTCACCAAGTCCGATGCTCTGGATTCTAAATAAGATTTCTTTGAAAAAGGTGTTGTATTGTTTAAAGAAAAAAAATTAAAAATCAGTAATCTATTTTAGTTTCTTTTTTTAATCCATTATTAGTTAACTGGCAGAGCCAGAGGTAAAATTGAGGACCATTGTTTTTCTGTTTAGAGTTTCTATTGGGCCCTCTCCTTTTCTTAAACTTTGTACTTAAAAAAAAATTAACTTTGAATTATTTCAAAGAAGATATCCATTAAGAAATAAGGTAGTTCATAACTTACAGTGGTGATAAGCTAAAGAAGTTAAATCATAGGCTGGGAACAGTGGCTCACGCCTGTAATCCCAGCACTTTGGGAGGCCGAGGTGGGCAGATCACTTGAGGTCAGCAGTTCAAGACCAGCCTGACCAACATGGCAAAACCCCATCTCTACTAAAAATACAAAAATTACCCAGACATGGTGACAGGTACTTCTAATCCCAGCTACTCGGGAGGCTGAGGCAGGAGAATGGCTTGAACCCAGGAGGTGGAGGTTGCAGTTAGCCAAGATCACACCATTGCACTCCAGCCTCAGTGACCAGAGGGAAACACTGTCTCAAAAAAAAAAAAAAAAAAAAGTTTAATCACTGACTCTATTACATTAGTTTTGTTAAAGACTTATATGAACATAGGTTTATTCAGGAGCATCCTAACAGCTCCTATATTCCCTTCATTCTCTGATTCCTTTTGTGGTGGGATCTTTGTTCCTTCACCAAATATCTTAAGGAATTCACTGGAAATCTTCATGTGTGTAATACTTTTTACAGAACTTGGCAGATGTATGCCATTTAGGAAGGTTATAAATAACCAGTTACTTCTTAATTACTGTTTTGTAATTGTATCTACCAGGAAGTAGTAAGAGAAAGACAAGAAAACCTAAGACTTGTGAGACTGATGCAAGACAAAGAAGAAATGATTGGAAAACTCAAAGAAGAAATTGATTTATTAAATAGAGTAAGTATTTTACCATATTTTCAGATTTGGAGGATTTTTTTGGCAATTGGATGAAAATATATAAATATGAAGAAATTAATTGCATTATTTACTTTGTGCTTTTGTTAGTGAAATACTAATTTGTAGTAATAAGAACTATTATTTTCTTCCATAAACTGATTTCCTTTGGGCAGTTATCAGTTTAGTTCACTTAATTTTATTCTTTTGGCAATAGACTGATTTATGGATTTGTTCTATGTTTTGTTAAAGTCTGGAGGTGACAGGCACTTGGTCATCACCAATATGTAAGGGTACTGGCACAGAATTGCCTCAGGAAATAGCTAAAATTGGCCAGGCACTATAGCTCATGCCTATAATCCCAGCACTTTGGGAGGCTGAGGAGGGCGGATCACCTGAGTTCAGGAGTTTGAGACCAGCCTGGCCACCATAGTGAAATCCTGTCTCTACTAAAAATACAAAAAAAAATTAGCTGGGTGTGGTGGCAGACGCCTGTAATCCCAGCTATTCAGGAGGCTGAGTCAGGAGAATGGCTTGATCCCAGGAGGCAGAGGTTGTAGTGAGACAAGATCACACCACTGCACTTCAGCCTTGGGCAACAAGAGCACGACTCCGTCGAAAAAAAAAAAGAAGAAAGAATGAAAATTGGTACTTACTATTATTCTTATTCTTATTCTTATTCTTATTTTGAGATGGAGTCTCACTCTGTTGCCCAGGCTGGACTGCCGTGGCGTGTGATCCTGGCTCACTGCAACCTCCGCCTCCCGGGTTCAAGTGATTCTCCTGCATCAGCCTCCTGAGTAGCTGGGACTATAGGCACATGCCACTACACCCAGCTAATTTTTGTATTTTTAGAAGAGACAGAATTTCACCATGTTGGCCAGGCTGGTCTCAAACTCCTGACCTCAGATGATCCACCTGCCTCAGTCTCCCAAAGTGCTAGGATTACAAGCATGAGCCACCATGCTTGTTCCTAAAATTGGTACATTATCACTATAAGAAATCCTGGATGTCTGTGTTTCTTCACCACTTTTTTCTCCAGTTATACTTAATGCATCCCCAACTTTAGGTTTAGCCTAAGCTCTATATTCTTTGTAACTAGCTCTCCTTTTTGTTTTCAGCCCCAGAATTTATTTGCGGCTTAAGAAGCAGTTGTAGTTGCTTATTAGGTAACAGTGATGAGAAGAGACTCCATAATTTTGCCTTTTAGAAGGCTTTTAGCTAAGATGGAGTAAAGACTAAGTCTGCTCAGGGAAAACTGTTAACAAATCTCCTATCCAAATTTCTACCACAGTGCATAAGCATTCCCTTTTCTCCATGGCCTCACCAGCATCTGTTGTTTTTTAACTTTTTAATAATTGCAATAATCTCAACTCCAACCATGAAAGAAGAAAAAATAGAGAAGCTTCATTATATGCAGACTTGTCCTAATAAAGCTCTGGGGCTTTAAATATAGGTTGTAGATGAGGACAGTGGTACTCAGAATTTAACTTGCTCAAAGTCATTTAGAGTAATCAGCTGAGCCAACATTTGACTTCAGGTATTTTAAGTCTTTCCACTTTTTATGGACTGCTTTTCATCTTAGGTTCCAACACAAGTACTCCTCTATTGGTGCTAGAATTTGATCTAAGAAATTCTGCAAATTTAAAAAAATTTCACCTTGTATTTTAGATACAGGGGGTACATGTGCAGATTTGTTACATGAAGTATTTTGTGATTATGAGGTTTGGAATACAGATCCCATCACCCTGGTAGTAAGCATAATACCTGACAGGTAGCTTTTTTAAACCCATGCCACCTTCCTCCACCCTTTAGTAGTCCACAGTGTCTGTTGGTCCCATATTTATATCCATGTGTGCTCAATGCTTAGCTCTATAAGTGAGAAGATGCAGTATTTGGTTTTCTGTTTATGAGTTAATTTGCTTAGGATTCTGGCCTCCACCTCCATCTGTGTTGCTGCAGAGGACATGATTTCATTATTTTTTTGTGGCTTTATAGTATACCATGGTATATATGTACCACATTTTCTTTATTCAATCTACCATTGATGGACACCTGAGTTGATTCCATGTTCTTGCTATTGTGAATGGCGCAGCATTGAACATACACATGCATATGTCTTTGATAGAATCGTTTCTTTTGTGTATATAGACAGTAATGGGGTTGCGGGGTCTAATCGTAGCTCTGTTTTAAGTTCTTTGAGAAATCTTCAAAGTGCTTATTACAATGGCTGGACTAATTTACATTCCCACCACAGTGTATAAGCATTCCTTTTTCTCCACAGCCTCATCAGCATCTGTTGTTTTTTTAGGTTTTTAATAATAGCCATTTTTGACTGGCTAATCAAGTAGACACTTCGCATTAAGCATCACAACTGGTTTGAGCTGTATCTCATTGTGGTTTTGACTTGCACTTCTCTGATTAGTGATACTGAGTACTTTTTCATGTTTCTTGACCACTTGTATGCCTTTTTTTGTTTTTGTTTGTTTTTGTTTTTTTGAGATAGAGTCTTGTTCTGTCACACAGGCTGGAGTGCAGTGGTGCAATCTCAGCTCACTGCAACCTCTACCTCCTGAGTTGAAGCGATCCTCCTGCCTCAACCCCCTAGGTAGCTGGGATTACAAACGTTTGTGTCCATGCCCATCTAATTTTTGTATTTTTAGTAGAGACGGGGTTTCACCATGTTGGCCAGGCTAGTCTTGAACTTCTTACCTCAAGTGATCCACTCGACTCTGCTTCCCAAAGTGCTGGGACTACAGGCGTGAGCCACCATGACCGGCCATATTTCTTCTTTTGAGAGGTGTCTGTTTATGTCCTTTGCCCATTTTTTAATAGGATTGTGTCGTCTTTTCTTGTTGATTTAAGTTCCCTATTGATTCTGGATATTAGGCCTTTGTTGGATGCATAATTTGTGAATATTTTCTCCCATTCTGTAGGTTATCTGTTTCTGCAATTTTTTTTTTTTTTTTTTTTTTTTTGAAACGGAGTCTCACTTTGTTGCCCAGGCTGGAATGCAGTGAATGGTGTGATCTCGGCTCACTGCATCCTCCACCTCCTGAGTTCAGGCAATTCTCCTGCCACAGCCTCCCGAGTAGCTGTTACTACAGGCATGAGCCACCACACCCAGCTAAGTTTTGTACTTTTAGTACGGACGAGGTTTCATCATGTTGGCCAGGCTGATCTTGAACTCCTGGCCTCAGGAGATCCGCCTGCCTTGGCTTTCCCAAGTGCTGGGATTACAGGCATGAGCCACCATGCCTGGCCTGTTTCTGCAAATATTTTTGATGTTCTTGTTGGCTTTGCACTGTCTTAGGCACTGTAGGCCTTAATAAGAATAATAAAACCCCTGCCATTATAGAGTTTATAATCTAATAATGGTACATGAATTTGTTTTATCATTTAATTCTAAATTTTAGGTAGATTTCAATTGTGGTCATTTTAGAAATCCCATATTTTTTATTGTTTTAACAGATGTTTTTAAACATGATTCATTTAGTTTGTAAATAAATGCAAATTCTGATCTTGTAAGTTTTAAAATCATTTACCTAATTATCCAAAGGCAATATACTGAATGTATTAGAATGCTGTTACAGCAGTGATTCAAATTGATGACGTCAAGCTTTATTATTTTAAACTGCAAGGATAAGTCTATAAATGTATGCTTTTTTTTTTAACAGTAAAGAGTCTGTCTTGAAATAGTGTTTCTTGTAACTGTAACTTATGGTGAATTGTTTTTAACCAGATGGTTGTGTATTTGGGACAAGGATTAATATGGGGAAAAATAACTGGATCATACGCTTTTTAAGCTGGAGAGTGAATACTTAAGTTAGTGGCTTTGAATTATTTTTAGCTCTAAAACCTTTCCTTCAAAATGTCATAGAAAAAAGTCCAGCATATAAATTGAACCAGATCAACTCAATATTTCTCCAGATACCCTTTTCTGTAGGCCTCAGTTTTGTCACCTCCCCAGAGTGTTATCCTCATTGCACACCTTTAAAGATCAGACAAAGTGGTAGGAGTACATCTAGAACTTGTACCTGCATCTGTTGATGCCTAATTTGACACAAGGTTGCAACCTAGGGCTCAATACCACATATGGCTTGCATGTGTAGTTTTTTTTTAGCCTCAATTTTAGGGAAGGGAAGTGGAGTTTGTTTAGCTAAAAAACTAACTAATTTATGATGATTGAAAATTGGAAGAGTCACAGTTTTAAAATTCTGACTTTTGGCTTCTTTTGAAAAGCTGAAAGATCTTAAGAGTTGGCCTATAGAATTGTTGTAAGAATGAACATTCAAGTAATGGATGGTCGTTTTAGGTGGGACATATTACATCTAAAGTTGTTTTCAGAGTTTGCCCTTATTTCAAAATTAATTGGTTATATGAATTATTTTTTAATGTGTAGTGTTTTCATCTCTCTTAGAATATTTTTAAGTATTTTTAAAGTATGATTTTTTTTTTCTTAAGGACCTAGATGACATAGAAGATGAAAATGAACAACTAAAGCAGGAAAATAAAACTCTTTTGAAAGTTGTTGGTCAGCTGACAAGGTAGAAGATTCAAGACCCAATGTTGAAAAAATATTTTAAACTACTGAATGTTATGGTCAATGCTAGAACAATATTCCTATGCTGCAATACATTAAAATAACTAAGCATGTATATTTATTTCTAGAAAATGATTGTTTATTTTCAAAATACTTCTCTTTCATTGTTGGTTTCAAAAAAGCATTAATCTTTTATCTCACAAATAAGTAATATCTTTGAGTTATTAAATGATAAGTAATGCCTTTTTGGTTTTGTGTGGTATTCAACTAATATATGGTTTAAAGTCACAGCCGTTTTAATATTTTATCTTTGGTAGTACATTTTCTCCCTAAAGAATATACATAGTCATTGTTTACATGAGTTCAAATACTTTTGGGATGTTACTTACAAATGCCTTATTACTGATGTGTACAACCTTTTGTGTGTTGACTCACCATAAAGGTTTTTGTCTACTGTCATTTGTTCTTTCCACATATTCTAAGCAATTTGGAGTAATACAGTCATACTTTTGTATAACAGTAACCTTTTAAAAGGAAAGCTCTTATAAAGTCACTGTCATGTTCTAGTTGACTAAATAGAAATTTAAGAGAATACTTGAATTGTGCTATAGTAAATAAAAATTTACTATTTTGTGTTTGAATATTGAAAAATTGAATCACTTTAACTCCTGAAAAACATAAAATTGTAATTTTAATGTAAAATTTCTTATGTAGGTACTACCTTTTTTTATTGTTCCAAGGTTTTCTAGTGAACATAGGATATTTTAAGTTACTCTTCATGCCTGGAAAGTGTACAAAGTCAGTGTAAAAGAAAAATCCATATTTTTATTATATTAGCATATGCATTAAAATCAAAACCAAAATGTTATTCATACTTAAAACATTTATACAAAACAGTATATAAGCAGAAATAGTACTAACATACTTTGCCTAATTTCCAAACTGAAGACTAACACTGTGACACAGTTTTTCCCTGTGAGAGAATATTCTCCTATTTCAAATTCAGAGGATTTTCTTCCTAACATTGAAATTTTTAAAACAGAATTGCTTCTAAAGAATTATACAAATTTTCTCTTCTAGTAAATATTATTATTTAGAATTGTTTTATATTAAATTTTCATGTTAAGAACCCCCTCCTCCCTTAAAATACATTAACATTGTGAAATTTTTGCCTGATGATTGAATTTCAAACAGCAGTATGATACCCTTTTATCTAGTTAATATATGAAAGTAGCTTGAATATAGTCAGATCCAGTTTGGTACTCTACTGACTTTTTCCTTCACTTGCCAAGCTCTTTTATTATTCACTTTTAGAAAAACAGAAGGTGAGACAGCTAGGGGAAAATGTGGAGTAAATGATAAATAGCAGATGTTGAATTCTAAAAGCCTCTACATTTACCTGGATTGGCTCTCTGCCTTCCCCATTTCAGAAGTTTCTAGCTTGGCCGATCATCACAATCACTTGAGAAACTTACAAAGAATTCCTTGGCTGTAGTTCCTATGTAGGTTTAGGTTGAGACTCTGGACTCCAGAATTTTTAAAGGTTATCATCCAAGCTTTCTGATCATAGCCTAGTTTTGAAGCAGCTGCTGCTGTATTTCATTGAAAACTCTGGAATTGACATAATTTTATCTACCAACATTTCCCCCCTTTTAGTTTAATAATTAACCTGGTCTCCAGGGCCATTTTCGTATGTCCATGTATATATATTCACTGCTCACGAAAAAGTTTAATATTAGATTACCTAATTTAATATAGTTGCAGAATTAATGCATAAGGGCTTCCCTTCTTGGAGACTCTTACCTGGCATGGGAACAGTGATCTGCTGCCCACATGACAGGGTGGTATGCCAGGCACAGTTACTGCCTTTGGTTGTGCTCATCTTTCTTTAGTTACCCTTAGTTATGTGGCATACATGTCCTTATTGCCTAGTTCCTCATCCATACTTTGGATCTTGTGAAAATGCTGTCAGTATCCAACCCTAAAATATATTAGTATATGGGTTTTTATTAAAATAATTACTTTGAATTTTCTACCTAATTCCTAAAAATGTTAAAAACATTTCACTTCACTTTAAAATATTATATCAGTTATTAATACGTTTAAAGACTGAGCTGGTTAATTTTTTTTTTTTTTTCAGTTTTTAGGGAACATTTCTAGTAGTGATTTTTTTGGCCTTTTTAACATAATGATACTGAGTATAAAGAAAGAATCCTTAACAACTTAGGCAAAACATTTCACATGCAGTCTTTCTCCCATCTCTTTAAAATATGTATTTATTTTACATACAGATTTTTACACTAATTATTGAAAAATAAAGTAGGATCTGCTTCAGTTTCCCCTGAAAATTTATTAAAAGTGTTGAGATTGTTAGAAGGTAGTTTTACATGTGCACTACCCTAGACAACTTGTCTATTGTCAGTAAAGTGATAGTATTTGTGAAGCTATTATTCCTATTCAGAAATACTATTTCTTAAATCTTCTGGGAATTTGTGGCATAATAAAGCACAGCCAAAGTTCTAATGTGTTTATGAGATCATTTTCAAAATACTAAGTTTGTCATCTTTAAAATGAACATGACTTGCTTCCTCGATTTCTGAAATGAATTAATTGAAAATTGCTGTAGTAATCTTTATTTCATCTTTCTAGAGTTGGTAATTTTATTATACAACAGTTACCATTAGATAAGGGGGGAAGGGCTTTTGGGTGTGTATTTCTAGGTACTAAGGGATTTACTAAATATAATAGATTAGCACTGCCACACTTGTTCAAGTAGTTTCAAAAGTAGAAAATTAAGTATCAGAGGCAGGTATATGGAGCAATGTAGTTTTTTTTCTTCAATTTTTAAAATTTTAAATTGTGGTAGAAGCAATGTATTCTTAAGGTACAAAACCTACCTCAGTTATATGTTGTTTATGTTTTCTGGATTAATCTGGATTTTATAATTAGAAATGAAAATGTAAGATTTTGAGTCCAATTAATAATTTGATGAAAATAATACAAGTCAGTGTAATAGAAAAGCATTCATATATTCAATACTGTAAGACAAAACAGCAGAGACCTTGAATTTGATAATTGATGTGATATCCTGGACAGTATTCATATGTACAGTGATAGTTATCTTTCTTTGGGTTTTTTTTTTTTTGAGACAGAGTTTCGCTCTTGTTGCCCAGGCTAGAGTGCAATGGCACGATCTCAGCTCACTGCAACCTCTGCCTCGCAGGTTCAAGCCATTCTCCTGCCTCAGCCTCCCAAGTTGCTGGGATTACAGGCATGCGCCACCACACCCGGCTAATCTTGTATTTTTAGCAGAGATGGGCTTTTACCATGTTGGTCAGGCTGGTCTCAAACTCCTGACCTCATGATCCGCCCACCTCTGCCTCCCAGAGTGCTGGGATTATAGGTGTGAGCCACCTTGCCTAGTCTCTTTGGAGTTTTCTTTGTGCATGTGTATGTAGTTTTATGGTTCTGAGTTGGTGACCAGTAAGTTCCATGTAGTGCTGGCACTTATTTAATAACTATTCATGATTTTGTTAACTTGTTATAGGGTTCAGGCATATATTTTCAGCATAAGAAGCCAAACACCCGATTGTCATTGGAGGGAAAATACTAAGTGAGAAAAACATTCAGGAATCAGAACTTTAACATGTTAAAGTTAGTGCTAAACACTGTCGTATTGGATCTGAAACTATCCTAATATATAATCATAAAACTTGACTTTTGCATTGGAACTATGCTTTCATGAATAAGGCATATCCCAGGGGATTGTAATTGTAATCCTAATTTAATCCCAATTGTAATTGTAATCCGAATTACAATCCCTAAGATTGTATTTGATATCACTTATCTGAGAAGTAATGTGACACCTTTCTTTTGTTGTTACATTAAGCTGAAAACACAATACTAATAGACAACTAACAGTTTGCTTATCAGGCACATCAACTAAGGCACTTCCCCTCCATGCTAAGTTTCTCCTGGGTATATGGAAGTTGCTTGTTTCCCAGTTTAAAAACTTGAACTAATATTACCTAAGAAAACCTGAGCCCATATTGTTTTTATTTTACTTAGCTAGAATCTCAGAGCATGTTGAAGTTATATCCTTATCCTTACTAACAATAATTATGTCTATGTAAGAGGAATATTGTATGTAGGAGCTGTATTAAATACTGTTATAGGTATTACAGAATCTTTAAATAAATGGACATGGACCTACCTTCCATCTAGTAGTGTACAATCTATATAGTGTATGTCAGTAGCACAAAATGCAGTCTTATTTAGCATTAGCCTGTCTAATCTGAATGGTGTATTCAAAAGTACTTTTTTCTGTTGATTATTCAGCCATTGTTTTCAGATCTAGTTAATAGGTTCTATTTAATTTGCTGCAATGTTTACTGAATGATGGAGTGAAAGAACTGATGCATATTGGGGAATATCCCATTTTTAAAAAACAGATAATGTTACATTAGGAAAAGACCACTTTTAAGGAATTTATAGCAGTGATGAATTCAGTGTATATCAGATACACCAAACTGTCTATTGTATTTAAATGTGACTTCAAGTTAGTATTTCTGTATATATTATTGATTACTGGTTTCAGACATTTAAGTCTGTTCTGATCTACAGTTCACATATAGACAGTTGCTCTGGTAATAATAGAATGTTAGTGATGATCACCTGATGGATGTTGATTAAGTGCCTGTATCTTGTTTTGTTTCCTCCTCTGGATAACAAATAGGTGTGTACTACTTTTTTGGTGAACTTGTTTCTTGAAAGATTTGGCTATGCTATTCAGGGTTTTTATTCATATGTTTTTCTTCATAGCAGGCCACTGCTACCATATTAAAGCAAAATTTAACTTTTGTTGAATCAGCTAATTCAGGTAATCTAAATATTTGTGGAAAAACATCTGGATAATTGAACACATTAGTATTGTGTAGACAGCTTTGATCATTCCCATTGCATAGGTGTTTATTGTGGAATAGTCAATATAGTTTCACTTTTAATTTGCATGTATAAAGTAATACTCAATAAAATGTTTTCCATTTATTTTTCAACAGTGGTTATTTTTTCCTTCCTATGCTATCAATAAAATCCTGACCATGAGTTGGACTTTTGAAGTTAAAGGATAATGCTGCTAATCTATTTAGCTGTTACAGAAACCATATGCAGTACTTTTTAAATCTTTATTTGGTATATTAGGTGGACAATGATTTAAGAATCAAAACCATCATATAAGATCTAAATATATTAGTGCTGGGGCTTCTTGAATAAATGAGGAAGTGCACAAAAGTTCAGCCTGACTGAAAATTTTAATTGTTTTAAAACTACATGAATAATTTCTTAATTCAAAATCAACTCTTATAAACTAAATTTGATGGTGTCCAAAGAACTTCAGGTCCTTCAAAGTTTGTAAAAGATAAGTAGGAGACTAGGAATATGAAAATTTAGGCTTTTTACTAAGTGGGTTTACATAATGTGTCATTCTTCATACGCAGGCACAAGCGAATCAGTTTTCTCTACTTCTAGAACTCTAATCTACTCAGTAATATCATAGAAGTCTAACAAATGAATAAGCATCCTTAAGTCAGTCTGTTTAGATAAATGCTTCAAGTCCTTATGTAAGAACATATTCCACTAGCAAGCCCATAAATTTTTCCAGGATCTCGTAATCTTAAACTGGAACCTTTTATCTTAGACTTCATAAAACCCTATTTTTTTCTTGTAGATTCACTTATGCATGCACGCATGTGTGCACACAATTCTATTAGCAGCTGTAAACTACCCACATATTTTCTTAATCTCATTCTTCCAGTTTTTCTTCATCTCTAAAAGATGTTAACATTTCATTCCTGGTCACCTCTTGTAAAGAATTGTGTAATGTTGGACCTTCATATATGAGATAGACTGGTTATAAGATCTTTTACAGTCCATTCATTTTATTCTGATGTCTAACTGGATAAGTTAAAAAGGAAACTAGCAAGCAAAACTTCCCTCTTAATCCTGGACCAAATGCATAATTTTACTCTCACTTTCACAAATCTGTTGTGACTGAATCAAAATCCTTTTAAAGAAAGGAAAAAGCTCTTTTTTGTGTCAGATAGTTGAACAACATGGAAACAATATGAGCCAGTTAAGAAAGACAGATTGAATTTACTTTACACATATGAAAAACAGGGTAAGTTTTGACTGCTGTGTATGTTGTTCATGTTAAAGTGTGCTCAGTTATTCACTATATATTGTTAATCCACATATAATCAGTTGCTATCCTTGTTTAGAACTTGAAATACTATGGAACTTGAAATTTGCAATATTTACCTCGTTAGAGGCTTCTATCCAAATAAGTATCGGCATTCCTTTAAAATGTGAACTATTTGCTGTGATTAACCAAAGATAGATGATGTCATCAGTGAACATTTTAGCTTTATGGAAACAAATTATTAAGAAATGAATAGAAAGGTGTCTGACATTTTCTTGTAGTGCAGAAGCCTAAAGCTGTCAGTCAAAGGTCTAAGAAATCCACATTTGAAAAATGTGTAAATCACATTTGGTAAGAATACATTCATCTGATAGTATTAAGAAAAGTTGGAAGGCTGGGCGTGGTAGCCCACACTTGTAATCCCAGCACTTTGGGAGGCCAAGGTGGGCAGAGCATGAGGTCAGGAGTCCGAAACCAGCCTGTCCAACATGGTGAAACCCTGTTTATACTAAAAAATACAAAAAATTACTGAGCATGGTGCCATGCGCCTGGACTCGCACCTACTCTGGAGGTTGAGGCAGGAGAATCACTTGAACCTGGGAAGCAGAGGTTGCATTAAGCTGAGATGGCGCCACTGCATTCCAGCCTGGGCGACAGAGTGAGACTCCATTTCAAAAAAGAAAAAAGATTGAACATTTTATTTCCTTTCTTTTTTTCTTTTTTTTGAAAGAAAAAGAAGAAAGAGTGAAAGAAGGAAAAAAAAAGAATGTAAGAGAGAAAGAGGGAGAGAAAGAGGGAGAGAGAACGGGATTCTTGTTCTATTGCCCAGGCTAGAATGCAGTCTAAAAATGGGTATTAAAAACCTCTTTTATGCCAATAATTGTGCTTAACAATGGAGACAGGAAGGAATAAAGGATGAAAATAACAA
>CAUYLG010022112.1:0-123053 GCA_963573385.1 Cacajao melanocephalus
GTCATAAGGTATGATTATTGAAAATGTTAAACAGTAGCCGGGTGTGGTGGCTCACGCCTGTAATCCCAGCATTTTGGGAGGCCGAGATGGGTGGATCACAAGATCAGGAGATCGAGACCATCCTGGCCAACGTGGTGAAACTTGTTGCCCGGGCTAGAGTACAGTGGCATGATCTCGGCTCACTGCAACCTCCACCTCCCAGGTTCGAGTGATTCTCCTGCCTCAGCTTCCCGGGTAGCTGAGATTACAGGCACCCACCACACCTGGTTAATTTTTGTGTTTTTAGTAGAGACAGGGTTTCACCTCATTTGCCAGGCTGATCTCGTGCTCCTGACCTCAGGTGATCCACCCGCATCAGCCTCCCAAAGTGCTGGGATTGCAGGCGTGAGCCACTGCACCCAGCTGGACCTTTTAAAATAATACTAACAATAACAGTCCCAGGCAGTCCAAACAATCAGAATTCAGTCTATTTTTATCATTGTGCGTTTTCAGAATCTTGCTTCTTAATGTCTTTATCCTAAACACTTTAGTTTTCCCATGGAGGTAACTTAATCTTCTTTCATACTACTCAGTTCCCAGAATTTCCAGGATCCATTCCTGTCCAAGTATTTATACATACCACCCCCAGTTTGTTTTCCAGAACTCTGTCTTTGCGTCCCATGGCATAAATATTCTCGTGAAGCCATGAATCTCAGAACGTACAGTTGGAATGATTTATGGAGTGTCTGAGAAATGTAGGTCACTCAGTTCCACGATTCACGAGGGAAAGTCAGTAATTCACGGTTTATAAGCTGGAGAGACAGTCTATGACATACTGGTTGCTTTTTTCCTCCTCACAGAGAGGCTGTTTTATTAGCTCAAACTAATATATGCCTATGATCCCCTGGTACAAAGACATCTGGTCTCTCTGGAGTGTTGCCTGCATCTCAGAGGAGAGCTGTGGTCTGGGAGTTCCCCATTCTCAACATAACGTCCTTGTTATCTTCCAGTGAAAAAAAAAAACCTTCCAGAAAACCAAAAAGAACAAAAATTCCAATCAAGAGCATCATATGATCTGAGTCTGTGCCAAAACCGAGAAAAGAAATTGCAATTGTTACTAAAAGTCACCAGTAACTGAATGTTCAGCTTGGGAGGATGTGGCATTCAGTTGAGTCAGGCTGCTCATCACTGTGAACTCTCAGGTTTATACTCTAACAGCCAGTTGCAGATGCAAAAGTGAAATTAGATTTTTTTTTTTTGAGACTGAGTCTCCCTCTTTTGCCCAGGCTGGAGTGCAGTGGTGTGATCTTGGCTCACTGGAACTTCTGCCTCCCGGGTCCAAGTAATTCTCCTGCCTCAGCCTCCTGAGTAGCTGGGATTATAGGTGCCTGCCATGATGCCTGGCTAATTTTTGTATTTTTAGTAGAGATGAGGTTTTACCATGTTGGCCAGGCTGGTCTCGAACTCCTGGCCTCAAGTGATCTGCCCACCTTGGCCTCCCGAAGTGCTGGGATTACAGGTGTGAGCCACCACACCGACTTTTTCTTTTTTTTTTTTTGAGACGGAATCTCACTTTGTCACCCAAGCTGGAGTGCAGTGGGGTGATCTCAGCTGAAATTAGCATTTTTCTTCCATTATGGAGATATTTTTTTCTGCTGGAAAACATTAAATGGGGCAGAATCACATATTTTCAAAGAACTTGCTGAAATTTTCTTCAAATGCAAAGTGCTTAGAGGAAGAATTATCCCAATGAAAATAACTGGAGCATACACAAGCTGTGCACATGTGGCATCTGAGCATGGCAACGGTATGCATTTCTTTGCTGAATTTGCCCTAGGTGGCCATTAGACAGCTCTGGGCAAGGATAAATATGGGTGCTCTGTTCAGTAGAACTGCAAAGCACTGGGTTAGAGAAGACCTTTCAGAGAATGTACTTTGGAAACATTTACTGTTATCAACAATTATTTTTTCTAAGAAGGGATGAGGAAGTATATTAGTTCGTTTTCACGCTGCTGATAAAGACATATTTGAGACTGGGTATGTATAAAGAAAAAAAGTTACAATGGACTCACAGTTCGCATGGCTGGCGAGGCCTCACAATCGCAGTGGAAAGTGAAAGGCACGTCTTCATCGGTGGCAGGCAAAAGAGAGAATGAGAACCAAGCGAAAGAGGCTTCCCCTTATAAAACCATCAGTTCTCATGAGACTTGTTCACTAGCAGGAGAAACCACCCCTCTTGACTGATTATCTCCCACCGGCTTCCTCCCACAACATGTGGGAATTATGGAAGCTACATTTCAGGGTGACATCTGGGTGGGGTCACAGCCGAACCATATCAAAAAGAGTTTCTTCCCATGTTTGGGGAGCAAGAAGGAGAAATGGGAAGGAGGGAGCACCGATCAGTTCAGGGCTGGATGAAGGGAATGCCGCCCTGGGGTGAGAAAAGTGCCTGGCCCTTAGGAATGTTGAGGGTAATTTTGTGCCACCATGTGAGAACAGTCACAGGATCTTTGAGCTAAAATCACTTTTTTTGTTTTTGTTTTTTTAAAAATGGGGTTTCACTATGATGGCCAGGCTGGTCTTGAACTCCTGACTTCAGGTGATCCACCCACCTCGGCATCCCAAAGTGCTAGGATTACAGGCGTAAGCCACCATGCCCAGCCAAAATCACTTGTTTTTTTTGAGATGCAGCTTTGCACTGTCACCCGGGCTGGAGTGCAGTGGCAAGATGGCTTACTGCAACCTCTGCCTCCTGGGTTCAAGCAATTCTCCTGCCTCAGCCTCCCACGTAGCTGGGATTACAGGCACCCACCACCACGCCCAGATAATTTTGTATAGTTTTAGTAGAGAGGGGCTTTCACCATGTTGGCCAGGCTGGTCTCAAACTCCTGACCTCATGATTTGTCCACCTTGGCCTCCCAAAGTGCTGGGATTACAGGCATGAGCCACCACGACCATCCTAAAATAACTTTTTAAATTGGCTTCTTCACCTCAAAGGAAGTTCCATTAAATTCAGTTCTTCCAGTGCTTCCTCAGTATCTGCTCCCCTTAGGAGACCCTAACAGACTATTTACTGTTTCCATATGGCTTCCTTCTGTAACAGGCCAGTGTATTCGCATGATCTTCCCATAACTTGCAGCTTCTGAGGGCTTTTCTTCAATCCCTTTGACAAGTTTTTAGTATTACTGCAGTAACAAAGCAGGCAGCTAATTTCCCACGAGATTATTTAACTGTTCTAAGAGGATTTCGCTCCTTGCATTTTGAGGAGACCACATAATTTGTGTAAATCCTCTTAGATTTCCATTTTAGCCAACAGCCATTGCTGCTGTTCTACCAGCCAGGACAGGAGGCAGCCTGTATGTGCAGGAGATAAACAGCAAGAGATTGAAGTTGAAATGTCTCTGTTAAGATGGCTCCTGAAATGGCATTTGCCTCCTTCTGTAAACAGTGCTGGGTACTTTGTACATAGTAAGTCCACAGTAATGATTTTTAGTTTGTTTATTGAAGAATACTATCTTTAAATTCGACCAACGATGAAATTGAGGAATCGGTGTCTCCACAATTAAATACAGGTGTGGTGAACGAGATTATTATAGCCAGTCTCCTGATTTCAAGTGCAAGGCTGTTTGTCAAAACGTAAACATTTATGGAATGCTTGCATCTTGCCTTCAGACACAATGATATAGCTCTGGTATATCATAAATATTTTTCAACTTTCTTTTCATTGATTAATGAAGTGCCATAGGTCAATGCATATCTCAACAAAACTAAAGATTCAGGTAAACAGTTTTGGCACGACCAAAATAATTTTCTTCTCTGCTCCACATGTATTATTTATAAGACCTATCCTATTTTTGTTTATAAATGGATCTCCTGACTTTCATATTTTCATTTTCTATTGAATTTCTAAAATACTAAGGCTGGATGTGATAAAATATTTCAGAAATGTAATCTATCCTGCTGTGCACAGATTGCAAGGAGTCTAACCCTACCAACTGGCTGGTGGGCAGTGACCCATTGCAAGAGCTCAAAATGTTTGTTGCTCAGCTGAGTCCACAACAGTCTAAAATCAGCATTAGTATCCCTGGACTGGGGAAGAGTTGGATGTTGCATTTATACAAAAAAGTGTCAGCATAGTCTCCCAGCTGGACAAGGGGAAGAAAACAAATGTCTATTGCCTGTTATATACCAGGCATTGTTACAGTGTTAAGATATTTCAACTTACAAAAACCTTGAAGGATATGTTTTCTATTTTTTTCAGTGATGGGGTTGCTGTGTTGCCCAGGCCGGAGTGCAGTGGCTAGTCACAGGCGCCATCCCACTACTGATCAGCACAGGAATTTTGACCTACTCCTCCCTTTCTGACCTGGGCTGGGTCACCCTTCCTTAGACAAGCTGGTGGTCCCTTGCTCCCTGGAGGTCACCAAATTGATGCCGAACTTAGTGTGGACACTGATTGGCATAGTGCGCTACAGCCCAGAACTCCTTGGCTCAAGTGATCCTCCCGCCTCAGCCTCCTGAGTATCTGGGACTACAGGCTTGCACCACTGTGCCCAGCTGTTTTCTCTATTTTATAGATGAGAAAATTTAAGCTAAGAGAAGTTAAGTAATTTGCCCAAGGTCACATAATTAATAAATACATGGCTTATCTAGGATTGAAACCCTGTAATATTTAGGTTTAGAAATTGTGCTCCTCCTAAGCAGAAACAAAGTACTCCAAAGCAACCAATCCAAAGTACTTTGTATGTTCCTCATAGGGAAGTCATGATTTCTGACTTGGTCAATGAAAATCAGTATTTGTTGTGTCAAACAGCCCCTTCTTTATTCATTCTTCTTTTTCACTGTGTCAGCAATAATTATCATTACAGTTTTAAGCAAATTTATGAAAGAAATGTTATTCATTTTAGAGTATTTAAAATATTTGAATTCTACACAACTTCTGATAAAGGGAGTCCTTGTATAAACAGGGCAGGTCTATTCTGACCTTTGATGTGATCATGATGGATGCCTTGTGATGAGAATTGCACTGTGAACTGAGTACAGATTGCTCTTGCAGAGCATGGAGGTATCTCAGACCAGGGGCTGATGGCTCAGGCCTCATCTCAGGACAGGACCCTGGGTAAGTCACCAGTGCTTAGAGTTAGGCTCTCAGTATCATGGGCTCCTTTTCCAAATTCAAGTAACTACCTGAAGTTGAAACATTTTTGGTTGTAGACTGATGTTCTGTCAAGCTACTGGCATCTCTCTATTTCTGAAACTATAACTGTATTAGTTCATTCTCTCACTACTATAAAGAACTACCTGAAACTGGATAATTTATAAAGAAAAGAGGGTTAACTGACTCACAGTTCCACAGGCTGTACAGGAGACACGACTAAGGAGGCCTCAGGAAACTTACAATCACGGCAGAAGGGTGAAGGGGAAGCAAGCATGTCTTCACATGGTGGCAGGAGAGAGAGAGAGCGAAACAGGAAGTGCCACACATTTCAACAACCAGGTCTCATGAGAACTCACTATCATAAAAACAGCAAGGAGGAAATCCAACCCCATGCTCCAATCACTTCCCACCAGACTCCTCTGCCAGCATTGGGAATTACAATTCAACATGAGATTTGAGTGGAGACACAGAGCCAAACCATATCAATAACCTTTAGTTTTTTAGGTCAGAATTTGGTTAATTTAGTCATTTATCACATAGTATTGCTTCAGATAAGGGTTTCTCAAACTCTGTACTGTGAACATTTGGGGTTGGATGATTGGTACATGAGGTATCTTGTGTATTGTGGGATATTTGGCAGCATCCCTGGCCTCTATCCACTAGATACCAGTAACATCCCCAGCTGTGACAACCAAAAATGTCTCCAAGGTTGCCAAATATTCCCTGGGGAACAAAATTCCCTCCAGCTTGAGACTGCTGCTTTACATGGCTAGCTTTGATCAGTTCTCCATCCATACAGTTTCATTTTGGACAATCTATATCTTTTAGTCTGAGAGGTTAGAAATGAGAGCCATCCTCTAATGCTCTATGCACTGGTCTCCCACTGTTTGCCACTTGAATTCAAGGTGCAAAAAGAACATTAAGTGACCACCACCACCAAAAACATAGATCCTTTAAGTGTCTGTATCAGGATCTGTGATACATACCCAGATATCACAGATGCTTTGTCCATTTTGTGTTGCTATAAGTGCCTGAGGCTGGATAAGGAAGAGAGGTTTATTTAGATCAGTTTCACAGGCTGTGCAAAAAGAAGTATGGGACCAGCATCTGCTTCTGGAGAGGGTCTCAAGCTGCTTCCACTTGTGGTGGAAGGTGAAGGGGAGCTGACATGTGCAGAGTTCACGTGAGGAGAGAGGAAGCAAGGCAGGGAGGAGGTGCCAGGTTCTTTTTAACACCCAACTCTCATGAGAACTAATAGAGCAAGAACTTACTCACCTCTTCCCACAGAGGAAGCAGTAATTTGGTCATGAAGGAGCCACCCTCATGACTCAAATGCCTCCCATTGGGCCCCACTTCAAACATTGGGGATCAAATTTCAAAATGAAGTTTGAAGGGGACAAATAACCACACTATAGCACCCCTATAAATGAAAAACAATCATAAATAATTGTATATGATTTCCTTTAAATACACAGACACGCACACATTGTTTTAATAAAAAGTAAATCAACCAAACATTTCTTAAATTGCAAGTATATTCCAAATAACAAATATTACTAGTAGTGACAATAATCCTTGTTTAGCTTCTTGTACTTTCAACACTCAACAAAGTGATACTGTTTTTTGAGGTCACTTTGACTTTAAAGTTCGTAACAAACTGAACTTAAAATTCATGTGTAAGTTTTCATCTGCTCTTAAAAAAATACAGCACTTAGGCATTTCTGTTGGATTTTGAGTCCTCGTAGAAGAACTAAAAGAAGTTTTAAGACCACTGCATGGTAGAAAGAACCAGTTTTACAAATAAGTTATCTCCTCCACGTGATTTGAGCCAGAGGAGGAGGCATCTCTACCCTAACAGTTTTACTCTAGCTGCATGAAATTAAATCTTTACTGCTTTGTTCCTTTAGGTTAACCAGAGAACTCTTTTAAAATATAAGTACTACTTAGAGTAATAAAAATTTAAGAGATAAGGCCAGGTGTGGTGGCTCATGCCTGTAATCCCAGCACTTTGGGAGGCTGAGGCAGGCAGATCACTTGAGGCCAGGAGTTTGAGACCAGGCTGGCCAACATTGCAAAACCCTGTCTCTATTAAAAACACAGACATTAGACGGGTGTGGTGGCACACGCCTCTAGTCTCAGCTACTCAAGAGGCCGAAACAGGAGAACTGCTTGAACCTCGGAGGCAGTGGTTGCAGTGAGCTGAGATAGCACCACTGTACTCCAGCCTGGATGACAGAGTGAGACTCTGCCTTAAAAAAAAAAAAAAAAAAAACATGCATTGAAGATCATTTCTCTTCCTTTTGGTTTTGGTAAACATGGTTCATAAGCAAGCATCCTCTTTGACAAACTTGGAGTAGTTTTACTTCAGTGCATCTAGCTTTGTGTTTTATTGGATTTACCTTTGTATTGTAACATATTTTTACATTGATTTTTCAAGCCCAAGGTAATAAAAAAACAAAAACAAAAAATACTCTGGAATCGGTCTCTTTGAGGAAACTATTTACAATGGTAGATAGAGCCCATTTCTCATATCAGAGTTCAGAAGCCTAATTTTCTGTCTGTATATGTATATGGAGATTCCATCATCTGAAATACATGGTTACAAAAATATTTACATAATGAAATTTAGTATCTAGGTGGTTTCATGTTACGTGTGGATAGTTTTACAGCTTTATTAAGATATATTTCACATACCATAAAACTCACCATTTTAAAGTGTGCAATTCAAAGGTTTTCAATGTATTCACAGAGGCATGAATAAATTGATGCCACTATTACCACAATCTAATTTTAGAAAATGTTCATCACTGCAAAAAGAAACCTTGTATTCGATAGCAATCACTCCTCCTCCCCACCCCCACAGCCTCTGACAGCCACTAACCTATTTTGTGTCTTCACGGATTTATTTATGCTGGTCGTCTCCAATAAATGAAATTACGCAATATGTGAGCTTCTTTTACTTTATGTTTTCAAGGTTTATCCATGTTATATCAGTACTTCATTCCTTTTATGGCAAAATCATATTTTATTGTGGAATATGGTATGAAACCACAATTTTTTTTTTTTTTTTTTTTTTGAGATGGGGTTCTCTGTCACCCATGCTGGAATGCAGTGGTGCAATCTTGGCTCACTTCAGCATTTGTCTCCCGGGTTCAAATGATTCTCCTGCCTCAGCCTCCCAAGTACCTGGGATTACAGTGCATCACCATACCTGGCTAATTTTTGTATTTTTAGTAGAGATGGGGTTTTGCCATGTTGGCCAGACTGGTCTCAAACTTCTGACCTCAGGTGATCCGCCTGCCTCGGCCTCCCAAAGTGCTTGGGTTACAGGCGTGATCCACTGAAACCTGCCAAAAACCGCATTTTGTTTATCCATTCATCATTTTATGGACACTTAGGTTGCTTCCAGGTTTTAGCTATTATAAATTAATGCTGCTATACACATTTCAGAACAAGTTTTTGTGTGGATATGTTTTCATTTCTCATGAGTATTTATCTAGTGGTGGAATTGCTGGGTCATATAGTAACTCTATGTTTAGCCTTTTTAGAAACTGCCAAACTATTTCCCAAAGAGCCTACACTGCTTTATATTTCCAGTAGCGATGTTTGAGGGTTCCAGTTTCTCCACATGTCTGTCAATAGTTGTTACTGTCTTTTTATTTTAGGCACCCTAACAAGTATTTCTTTGTGTTTTCATTTGCACTTTCCTAACGACTAATATTGTTGAATCATGTGTTTATTGGACATTTCTATATTTTTTGGAGGGATTTCTATTCAAATCCTTTGCCCACTTTTAAAATAAGTTATTTGTCCTTTTATTGATGAGTTGTAAACTTTCTTTATATATTCTAGATATAAGTCTTTTGCCAGACATATGAGTTGAAAATATTTTCTCCCATTCTGGCCAAGCACAATGGCTCACAGGTAATCCCAGCACTTTGGGAGGCCGAGGTGGGCAGATCACACGAAATCAGAAGTTCTAGACCAGCCTGGCTAACACGGTGAAACCCCGTCTCTACTAAAAATGCATAAATTAGCCAGGCATGGTGGCACATAACTGTAATCCTAGCTACTTAGGAGGCTGAGGCATGAGAATTGCTTCAGCCCGGGAGGCGAAGGTTGCAGTGAGCCAAGATGGTGCCGCCATACTCCAGCCTGGGTGACAGAGCAAGATCCTGTCTCAAAAAAAAATAATAAAAATAAAATAAAATATTTTCTCCCATACTGTGTGTTATCTCCACTTCCTTGATGGTATCTTTTGATGTACAAAAGTTTTAAATTGTGATAAAGTTTAAGTTATCTACATTTTTCTTTTGTTGCTTATGCTTTTGATGTCATGTCTGAAAAACCACCGCCTAATCCAAGGCCACAAAGATTTACTCTTATGTTTTCTTCTAGGACTTTTATAGTTTTAGCTCTTATATTTAGGCCTATGTCCATTTTGTGTTAATTTTTAGGTATAGCTTGAGTAAGGATTCAATTTTATCCTTTTGCATGTGAAGATCTACTTGTCCAGCATCATTTGCTAAAAAACTGTTTTTTACCCCGTTGAATTCTCCAGGCAGTCTTATCAAAAATCAATTGAGTATAAATGTGAGGGTATATTTTTAGACTTTTAATTCTGTTCTATTGATCCATATATCTAGCTTTATAATAGTACCACACTGTCTTGGTTACTGTAGCTCTGTAGTAAGTTTTGAAAACAAAAACTATAAATCTTTCAACTTTGTTCTTCTTTTTTAAGATTGTTTTGGCTACTCTAGGTCCTGGAGCTCTTGCGTTTCTATATCCATTCTAATGTCAGCTTGTCAATTTCTGCAACAAAAAGAAAGAAAACCTGGGATGTTGATAGAAATTGTGTTGAGCCTATAGATTAAATTGGAAAAATTGCCATCTTAACAATTTTAGTTTTCTAATGCATGAACATGAAATTTCATTTATTTCAATTTTTAAAAAAGTTCTTTTAGTAACGTTTTCTAGTTTATAGCATACAAGTTGTACTTCTTTTGTTAGACTTATTTCTAGATATGTCATTCTTTTTCACTGCTTTTATAAATTTAATTGTTTGATTTGTGCAGTAGCAACAGAAAACAATAACAAATTGAATTATTTTCTGAATTTTATTTCAGGTTTTTCATTGTTAGTGTACAAAAATACAGTTGATTTCTGTGTATGTATCTGTTATGGTGCCACATTCCTGAACTTGTTGATAAATTCAAATACAGGTGTACCTCGTTTTATTGTGTTTGGCTTTATTGCATGTCACAGATATTGTGTTTTTTTGCAGTAGACTGGGACAGTTCTGCATGGGGAAGTGTGTTGGCACCTTTCCAACAGCATGCACTCCTTTTGTATCTCTGTGTTACATTTTGTTAATTCTCACAATATTTCAGACTTTTTAATTATTCTTATATCTGCTGTGGTCATCTGCGATCAGTGATAATTGAGGTTAATATTGTGATTATTTTCAGCCTTCATAAACTGTACCCATGTAAGACAACAAACTTAATTGGTAAATGTGTGTGTTCTCACGAATCAAACAACCATCCATTCCCATCTCTCTCCCACTCTTTGGGCTTCTCTATTCTCTGAGACACAACAGTATTGAGATTAGATCAATTAATAACCTTACAATAGCCTTTGAATGTTCAAGTGAAAGGAAGAGTCACACATCTCTCACTTTATTTTTTCCTTTTTTTCAAACAGCTGCTCAGAGAGTAGTTTTTTTTTTTTTTTCAGGAATAATCCAAAGGTGTCATAAGAAATGCCATTGTTGTAGATGTCTCACTATAAATCAAAAGCTAGAAATGATTACGCTTAGTGAGGAAAGCATGTGGAAGGTTGAGATAGGCTAAAAGCTAGATTTCTTGCACCAAAGAGTTAACCAGCTTGTGAATAAAAGCACAAGTTCTTTAACAAGAAAGCAAAACAGCTTATAGCTGATATGAAGAAAGTTTTAGTGGTCTGGATAGCAGATCCAGCCACAACATTCCCTTAAGCCAAAGCTTAATCCAGAGTAAGGCCCTACACCTCTTCAATTCTATGAAGGCTGAGGGAGGTGAGGAAGCTGCAGAAGAAAAGTTGGAAGCTAGCACAGGTTGGTTCATGAGATTTAAGGAAAGAAGTTATCTCCATAACATAAAAGTACAAGGTGAAGCAGCAAGTGATGACGTAGAAGCTGCAGCAAATTATCCAGAAGAGGTGGATGAAGGTGGCTACACTAAGCAACAGATTTTCAGTGCCGATGAAACAGCCTTCTGTTGGAAGAAGAGGCCATCTAGAACTTTTGTAGCTTGAGGGGAGAAGTCAATGCCTGGCTTCAAAGCTTCAAAGGACAGGCTGACTCTCTCATTAGGGGCTAATTCAGCTGGTAACTTTAAGTTGAAACCAAAGTCTCATTTACCATTCTGGAAATCCTAGGACCTTTAAGAATTATGCTGAATATACGCTGCCTTTGCTCTATAATGGAAAAACCAAGCCTGTTAACAGCGTGATTTACTGAATATGTTAAGCTCACTGTTTTCACCTACTGCTCAGGAAAAAAAGATTATTTTCATAATATGGCTGCTCATTGACAATATACCTGGTCACCCAGGAGCTCTGATGATGATGTTTTCATGCCTGCTACCACAACATGCATTCTGCAGCCCATGGATCAAGGAGAAATTTCAACTTTCAAGTCTTGTTATTTAAGAAATATGCTTTGTGAGGTTATGGCTGCCATAATGAGTCCTCTAAAAGATCCAGGAAAAGTAAATTGAAATCCTTCTAGAAAGGATTTAGCATTCTAGATGCCAGTAAGAAGATTCATAATTTGTGGGAGGAGATCAAAATATCAGCATTAGCAGGAATTTGCAAGAAGTTGATTTCAACCCTCATGGATCACTTTGAGGGGTTCAAGACTTCAGTGGAGGTGCTAACTTCAGATGTGAAAAATGATAAATGAACTAGAATTAGAAGTGGAGTCCGAAGATGTGACCAAATTTTTGCTATCTCATGATTAAACTTGAACTCATAAGGAGTTGCTTCTTATAGATGAGCAAAGAAAGTGGTTTCTTTTTTTTCCTTGTGGGACAGAGTTTCACTCTTCACTCTATTGCCTAGGCTGGAGTGTAACAGCGCTCTCTTGGCTCACTGCAACCTTTGCCTCCCAGGTTCAAGCGATTCTCCTCCCTTAGACTCCTGAGTAGCTGGGATTACAGGCATGCACCACAACGTCCAGCTGATTTTTTTGGTATTTTTAGTAGAGACAGGGTTTCTTCCACCATGTGGGCCAGGCTGGTCTCGAACTCCTGACCTCAGGTGATCCACCCCCCTCGGCCTCCCAAAGTGCTGGGATTACAGGCCACCTGGCCGGAAGTGGTTTCTTAAGATGGACTCTGTTCCTTGTGAAAATGCTGTGAACATTGTTGACATGTCAACAAAGAATTTAGAATATTGCATGAACTTTGTTGATAAAGCAGTAGTAGGGTTTGAAAGGACCGACTCCAAATTTGACAGAAGTTCTACTGTGAGTAAAATGCTGTCAAACAGCATCACATGCTATAGAGAAATGTTTCATGAAAGCAAGAGACAATCAATGCAGCAAACTTTATTGTTGTCTTATTTTAAGAAATTGTCACAGCCACCCAAACCTTCAGCAACCACCACCCTGATCAGTCAGCTGCCATCAGCACGGGAGCAAGACCTCCACTTGCAAAAAGGTGACAGTTCATTGAAGGCTCAGATGATCAATAGCATTGTTTAGCAATAGAGTATATTTTAACTAGGGTATGTACGTTTTTAAAAGATATGCTATTGCACACTTAATAGACTATAGCATAGTGTGAATATAACTTTTATATGCACTGGGAAACCAAAAAATTCATGTGACTCACTTTATTGTGATCCTTGTTTTATTGCAGTAGTTTGGAACCCACTGAGATATGCCTGCAGTTTTTTAGTGGATTATTTAGGATTTTCTGTATCCAAGATGTTATAACCCACAAAAAGCCTTAGTTTTACCTCTTTTTCAATCTGAATATCTTTTTTTGCAGTGTGGGGGGGGGGGAAGGAGGGGCTAAATTTCCCTAGCTAGAATCTTCAGTTTATGTTAATGGAAGTGGCAAGAATGGATATCTTTGTTTTGTTTGTGATTTTAGGGAGAAAGCCTTCAATCTTTTACCACTAAGCATGATGTTAGCTGTGAATTTTTTCTTTTTTAGACGGAGTCTTGTTTTGTCTCCCAGGCTGGAGTGCAATGGCTCCATCGAGGCTTACTGCAACCTCTGTCTCCCGGGTTCAAGCGATTCTTGAGGCCTCCTGCCTTAACCTCCCAAGTAGCTGGGACTACAGGTGTGTGCCACCACTCCCAGCTAATTTTTTTTTAAAATATTTAGTAGAGATGGGGTTTCACTGTGTTGGCCAGGATGGTCTCCATCTCCTGACCTTGTGATCTGCCTGGGATTACAGGCGTAAGTCACTGCACTTGGCAGCTGTGAATTTTTAATAGACTTATGTGTCTGTTTTAACTTAAAATAAGAAGACTCAATTAATTTCAAAATTTTAATTGTATTAAATGATCGCATTAGCAATTTCTTTAAACTATTAGCTTATTTCAATACCTTTCCAATGCACTTTTTCTAGGATATGCTGATGTTTTGGAATATAAGAAGACTCATATAAAGCATTTGAAAAAATCCATGTCAATTACATTTTTTATAAAGTAGTACTGCTTTAAGTCTCTTGAAAGAATCTCAAGAAGATTCTTACCCACATTGAAATAATAAATATACATCCTACAGCTTACTCAAACTCTCCCTATCTTAAAGACTGAAAAACTAAGGAAATATATAGAATTTGCAAAATGACTGTCTTCCATTTATAGTGATCACAGATAATATAATAATATCATAGCAAATTTTATGACTTAACATATAAATGAGTTTTAAACAACCTTGACAGTCAATAAGATGAAGGTCATTTATAAATATGGAAGGTAGACCCTCCATAATTTGATGAAGAGGGTTCTAAAAATCTCTCTTCTCTTGCATATATTTCACACTGACTTTCCTAAAATGATCACCATTTATCTTTTCTTTAAAACAATGTACCAAGGGCTGGCACAGTGGCTCATGCCTGTAATTCCAGCATTTTGGGAGGCTGAGGTAGGAGGATCACTTTACTTGAAGCCAGGAATTCAATCAAGACTCGTCTGGGTGACACAGGGAGATCTTGTCTTGACAAAATAAATAAATCAATAAAATAATGTATGAAAGATTTCTGGTAAAAGTAAACAATTTATCTGTGAGATATAATATGCAACACTATTATCATAATTTATAGGGAATTAATTTATTATATTAGTTAATTACCAGAAGAACTGGCTCAAAGAATGAGTAAACTTTTCATTATAAAAAGTCAAGCAGTTCAGATGAATTTAAAATTGTTCTCATTGATTATCCCGAATCCTAATCTCTTATCAGAGATAATTACTACTAGCTTGGCGTTTATCATTTAGGGCACATCACATTTATGTTTATATTTGTGTCATCCATAGTATATTACATATATCTATAGTTCTATGTATATGTATATGTATATGTAGTTTTCGTTTGTTTGTTTTGTTTTGAGACAGTCTCACTATCAACCAGGCTGGAGTGCAATGGCACGATCTTGGCTTCTACCTGGTTCAAACGATTCTCCTGCCTCAGCCTCCTGAGTAGCTGCGATTACAGGCACCTACCACTATACCTGGCTACTTTTTATATTTTTAATAGAGATGGGGTTTCATCATGTTGGCCAGGCTGGCCTCGAACTCCTGGCCTCATGTGATACACCCTACTCAGCCTCCCAAAGTGCTGGGATGACCAGCGTGAGGCACAGTGCCCAGACAGTGTATGTAGTTTTTTGTTTGTTTGTTATATAGGGATGTTATTATGCCATATATTCTCTTCTCTGACCCACTTTTTTACTTAACAATGTCTCTCAGTGATCTTTCCACATCAGATACTTCAACGTAACTCTTTTAAAAGCTTCTTTATAGTTATGGCATGTGATACACTCTTTCTGAAATCTTTTTAACTTCTGTTATTAGGCATTTTGGCTGCTTCCAATGTTTTTGTATTACATATAATGCCGCAATTTAACAATTTTAAACATGACTCATGTGCAAGTGTTTTCCTAGAATGAACACCAAAAATTTAAATTTCTGGGTCATAAGGTATGAATACTACATTTATTTATTTATTTATTTATTTATTTATTTATTTATTTGAGTTGGAATTTCACTCTTGTTGTCCAGGCTGGAGTGCAGTGGTGTGATCTAGTCTCCCTGCCACCTCCGCCTCCCAGGTTCAAGTGATTCTCCTGCCTCAGCTCCCATGAAGGTGATATTACAGGCATCCACTACCATGCCCAGCTAATTTTTTTTTCTTTTGTATTTTTAGTAGAGACAGGGTATTATTAAGTTGGACAGGCTGGTCTCAAACTCCTGACCTCAGGTGATCCATCCACCTCAGCCTCCCAAAGTGCTAGGATTACAGGCCTGAATCACTGTGCCTGGCCAAGTGCTATATTTTCAAATTGCACTCTATAATGTTATGAAATTTTTACTACCACCAATAGTGCATAAGAAAGTCCTTTTACAAGTATACTTTCTAACAATTAATATATCAAATTTTGAAGTTTTTTGAATACTATGGGTGACAAAGGCTTTTATTTCATTTCATAGAACTTTTCATAAAAATTTATGTTTGGTATCACTCTGATAAGTGGCAAGATTGAGCATCTTTTATATGTTTGTTCAACATCTATACCACCTCTTCTGTGAGTTGTCTGTTCTTACTATGGTTTTTCTCTTATTTATGGATTACGAGTTCTTTGCAGATTTTGATAGTAATCCATTACCACACATGGTGGTTCATACCTGTAATCTGAGCACTTTGGGAGGCCAAGAAGGGAGGATCATGTGAGCCCAGGAGTTCAAGACAAGCCTGAGCAACATAAAAGACCCTGCACCTAAAAAAAAGTTAGCCAGGTATGGTGGCACACACCTGCTGTTCCAGCTACTTCAGCGGCTGAGGTTAGGAGGATCACTTGAGCCTGGGAGGTCAAGGCTGCAGTGAATTATAATTGTACCTCGGCACTGCAGCCTGGGTGACGGAGGGAGACCCTGTCTCTAAATAGATAAACAAATAATAAATAAAATATTAATCCATTGATTGTTGTATATGTTGCAAAGATTTCCTCCCAGTCTACAGTTGTCTTTTAGCCTTATTTATTTATTTTAAGCTTATTTATAAAACCAATGATATCAGTTATGTAAAAGTTCAGAAATTTGATAAAACTGCATTTATTCACCATTTTTAAGGCATTAGCATTTTATATAATGTTTAAGAAGATCTACTTCTCACTAAAGTATATTATCCTTTTTTTCCTTTTAATAGATTTGTTTAGTCTTTTGATTCATTCAGAATTTTGTAAATGGTGTGAAATATATTGGCAAATGTCTGGTTTTAGAAAACTTATTTAATTTTATTTAGCTTAATTTTCCTTAAAGGACAGGAAGGACTTTTTCCTCCCGATATCAGATCAATTAATCTTGAGGAAGTGCTGAGCCTGGCCTGGCTGGATAATGTGTCTACCTGGGTGGCCAGGACAGCACAATGCCATGATTGGCAGCTGCCCCAAAGCTCATAGAATCAGTGTCTGGGAGAAATCCTCAAAAGAAGGAACAATACTGTTCCCAAAGTCAGAAAGGAAAAAACACTGAGTGGGGTGGGCACAATGGCACATTCCTGTAATCCCAGAACTTTAGGAGGCCAAGGCAGGAGGCTCACTTGAGGTCAGGAGTTTGAGACCAGCCTTGGCAAACACACCAAGACGCCATCTCTACAAGAAACAAAAACAGAAAAATAGAAAAGCAGGTCAGATCAGATAAAAATAATAGATGCTCACCATAGGCCTAAACAAGCTCTTCCATCTTCTTGATACCTTTCTGATCTTTTTCTTTGCTTCCATATAGATGAAGATGCTAATAATTTTAATAGGTAGTACTTACAGAGCACGTCTCTGTGCTGGGCTTTGCTTGCTGTTTTATAGGAGCTCTTTCTAAAGATATGTCCTTGATTAAAGAAAATTTCATCAAGTATTTTGAATACAGTTTGCATGTGAGAGAGAAGCTTGGGTTTTAAATTTTTAAAGTTCATTCATCCTTTTTTCTAGTTAAAAAAGAATGTACCAATCTAATTCACATGAAAGATACTAATCAGAAAACTTGAGGGGCACGAGCCCACTCTTTGAGATTTTCATTGAAGAAAGTGAACATGTTGGTTGGGCGAGGTGGCTCACTCCCGAAATCCCAGCACTTTGGGAGGCTGAGGTGGGCGGATCACCTGAGGTCGGGAGTTCTAGACCAGCCTGACCAACATGGAGAAACCCTGTCTCTACTAAAAATACAAAATTATCCGGGCGTGGTGGCGCATGCCTGTAATCCCAGCTACTCAGGAGGCTGAGGCAGGAGAATCACTTGAACTCGGGAGGCAGAGGCTGCAATGAACAAAAATCACACCATTGCACCAAGAGCAAAACTCAGTCTCAAAAAAAAAAAACCAAAAAAACAGGAAGTGAACATATTAAAAAATTCACTTTGCAAAACATATTAGTGATAAGCAAACATTGACACTCAGGTTAAAAATTTAGCAAAATGATGTTTACAAAAACTGTGTAAGTAGACAGAAAAATAGATTAATGACAACATGCTAAAATTGGTAAAATTTTCAAGTTTGAATTCTGATTCTGTCACCTTGCAGCTGTGAGATTTTTGACTAAGTTACTTAATGTTCCTCAATTTCCTCAACAGTCAAATAGGGGTAATAACAGTTCCTACCTCACAGAGCTGCTAGGAATCTCAAGTGAGATAATACACAGGAAGCACTTAGCTTTGCAGCCAGCACGTCATCAACCATGGTTATTACCACCACCGTCATCATCTGTGAGTATAGCAAGCAAAAAACTGCACAGAAAAGAAATCAGAAGTGCGCCATTGAAGACTAGCCAAGGAACTACTCCTAAAAGCATAGCAAAAGAAATTCCAGAAGTTCACAATGACATAAGGAAGAAATTTACAGTTTGAATATATATATATGTATCAGTTTAATAGTTAAGCTAAGTCTTAAATGTAATGCCTTAGTAAAGTCTTACATTTAAGCCTGAAATTTAGCGACATCTGCTGGAAGAAAGGTGAATTATTCAACTCATGTACTAAGCACCTGTCCTAATTGATTCAGTTCAATACTTTATTGAGCAGGAATTTGGTATCAAATGCTTTCCTAGATTCTGTGGACAATTAATTCCCATGCTCAAGGAATTTAGTCTTTCAGCTCTGGTATAAACTACCTGTGCTTGAGAAGAAAAAAAGTGGACATTATCACCATGGACCTTTCAATTCTGTTAAAAAAATTAGATCTGTCAATTGGGCACAATGGCTCACTCCTGTAATCCCAGTACTTTGGGAAGCCGAGTTGGGCAGATCATGAGGTCAATAGTTCGAGACCACCCTGACCAACCTGGTGAAACTCGTCTCTACTAAAAATACAAAAATTAGCTGGGCGTCGTGGCAGGTGCCTGTAATCTCAGCTTCTCGGGAAGCTGAGGCGGGAGAATCACTTGATATCGGAAGGCAGAGGTTGCAGTGAGCCAAGATCGTACCACTGCACTCCAGCCTGGGCAACAAGAGTGAAACTCCATCTCAAAAAAAAAATGAGATCTACAACCAAGAATAAATTAAGTAGCAATACAAAGCTGGTGTATGATCAAATACTAGAATCAAAATTATCAATAGTAGAGCCATAAGAATTTTGGGAGAGACAGGATATAGCAGCCAAGGGAACACCTGGAAAGTCACTCAAAGGGGTGAGTCTGGAATTTCTTTTAATGACCAGGGGGAGTTCTGAATGCTTTTGAGCAGAGAAGTGATGATAGAACTAGTACAGTCATGTCTCGTGTAACCAAAGGAATATGCTTCGAGAAATGCGTCATTAGGTGCTTTCGTAGTTGTTTGAACATTGTAGAGTGCAGTTACACAGACTAATGGATGGCCTATGACACACTTGGGCTATATGGGTGTAGCCTGTTCCTTCTAGGCTACAAACCTGTACAGCATGTTAGTGTACTGAATACTTAGGCAATCGTAACACAATGGTAAGTATTTGTGTGTCTACAGATATCTAAACATAGAAGAGTACAGCAAAGATACAGAAGAAAAGAGAAACATAATGGTACATTGCATAGTGCCCTTACATAAATGGAGCTTGCAGGACTGGAAGTTGCTCTGGGTGAGTCAGTGAGTGGGTGGGGAGTAAGTATGAAGGCCGAGGACATTACCATGCACTAATGTAGACATTATAAACATTGTATACTGAGGCTACACTAAATTTATTTTTTTTTTAGATGGAGTCTTGCTGTGTTGGCCAGGCTGGAGTACAGTGGTGCGATCTCAGCTCACTGCAACCTCCGCCTCCCTGGTTAAGCGATTCTTTTGCCTCAGCCTCCCGAGTAGCTGGGACTACAGGCGCATGCCACCACACCCTGCTAATTTTTTGTATTTTTATTAGAGATGGGGTTTCATCATATTGACCAGGCTGGTCTTGAACTCCTGACCTCGTGATCCATGTGCATCTGCCTGCCAAAGTGCTGGGATTACAGGCATGAGCCACTGCACCCAGCCAGTCTATACTAAATTTATACAAACATATTTTTCTTCTTGTTTTTCTTTTTTTTTGGAGACAGAGTCTCATTCTGTTGCCCAGGCTGGAGTGCAGTGGCCCTATCTCACCTTACTGCAAACTCTACATCCTGGGTTCAAGCAATTCTCATGCCTCGGCCTCCCAAAGTGCTGGGATTATAGGTATGAGCCACTGCACCCAGCCAGAATATACTTTTCTTTCTTCCATTATTTCTTATTATTATTCTTATGATTTCTTCAATAATAAGTTAACGTTAGCTTACTCTTTTTTATTTTATAAAATTTTTAGACTCTTTTGTAGGTAACACAGCATAAAACACACATTGTATAGTTGTACAAGAATATTTTCTTTTTTTGGTATTCTTACTCTACAAGCTTTTTCTATTTTGAATGTTTTTTGTTGTTTTTTACTCTTTAAACTTTTTTTATTAAGCACTAAGACATGAACACATACAATCCCCTAGAGAGGGACAGGATCATCGATGCCACTGCCTTTCATCTTCATTTCTTGTCCCACTGGAAGGTCTTCATGAGCAATAACATGGGTGAGCTGCCACATTCTTTCTTTCTTTTTTCTTTCTTTCTTTCTTTCTTTCTTTCTTTCTTTCTTTCTTTCTTTCTTTCTTTCTCTCTCTCTCTTTCTTTCTCTCTCTCTTTCTTTCTTTCTCTCTCTTTCTCTCTTTCTTTCTTTCTTTCTTTCTCTTCTTTTTTTTGACAGAGTCTTGCTCTGTTGCCCAGGCTGCAGTGCAATGGCACCATCTCGGCTCAGTGCAACCTGCATCTCCCGAGTTCAAGCAATTCTCCCTGCTCAGCCTCCCAAGTAGCTAGGATTACAGCTGTGTGCCACCACGCCCGGCCTGGAGCTGCTATGTCTTATGATACCAACGTCTTCTTCTGTAATACCTCCTAAGGGACCTGCCTGAAGCTGTATTGTAGTTAACTTTTTTTTTAAGTAGGAGTATATCCTAAAATAACAATAAAAAGTACAGTATAATAAATATACAAACCAGTAACCTGGTCATTTGTTATCATTGTCAATCATTACGTACTATTGTTAAATTGGTGTCCTTGTTGTGCGGATAACCTGTGGAGCCTTTCTATGCTGCCATCTTGCTCCACTCCTCCCTGGAATTTGTTTTAAATCTATAGATCAATTTGGGAAGAAAGGATCCCTTAAGTGTCTTTAAGTCTACTCTAGTCATTCTGAAATGTTTACTGCATGTACACAATGTAGATTTTATACTTCTATATGACTGACAGTTCAGTAGGCTTGTTTATACCAGCATAACCACAAACATGTGAGTAATGTGTTGTGCTGCAATGTCACTAGGTAATAGGGATTGTTCAGCTCCATTATAATCTTAGGAAACCACTGTTGCATATGAGGTCTGTCACTGATCAAAACAATGCTATACAGTGCATGACCGTATTCTAGGACAATTAGCCTTCTGGCAATCTATAGGATGGATTGGTTTGGGGATGAACTGAGAAGAGAGACTGATTGGGATGCTGTAATTATAAACAGCTAGGATGATAAGGACCTGGACATAACTGGCTCCAAAGTAGTCAGGATCAAAAGTCAACTTGGCAAAAGGTATTCTATCAGACTTCTACTTCGAAACATGCACATGAAGATAACAATACATGTTTCTCTAAAATGGACAAATGAGTATGTGTGCCCACAACCAACATTTGCTCCTGCACTGGCAATCTCAGTTACTTCTTTGTGTTTAACTTAGGATGTTATGAAATCACACTTTTAAATATTTTATTTCCACCTATTGAAAAATTGTCCTTCTAAATATGAAATGAGTTCAAGATACCACAGATATTTGACAAACAACAAGAACTTGTATCTAGTTTCAATCTCATACAGAAGAGAGGTTCAGAACGGAATTTTGATCCTTGTTATGGATTGAATTTTTTTTTCTCCACAAAATTCACACATTGAAATCTAATCCACAATGTGATGGTACTTGGAGGTGGGACTTTGGGAGGTAATTACATCACAAAGGTGAAGCCCTCATGAATGGGCTTAGTGCCCTTATAAGGAAAGGCCAATGACCTGGCTTTTTTCTTTCCATAATTTGAGGATACAAGTAGTCAGTGTCTGCACCGAGGAAGAAGACCCTCACTAGAACCTGAATCTGCTGGCACTCTGATCTTGAACTTCTAGCCACCAGAACTGTAAGAAAGAAACATCTGTTGTTTATAGGTCATTCAGTTGATGGCATTTTGTTATAGTAGCTTGAGTGGCTAAGAAAACCCCCACGCCACAAATGCAATGGACTCATTTACTCAGTCTGCAGAAACACAAACTGAAATGCTCAAGAAATGTAGTTGTTCTAATTGGTTCAACAGTCTGCTTAAATATGGACCAAACTTGTTACTCTTTCTTTAAACTTACATCATTAATTATTTTCCAAAAGATACTTTTTCTAAATGTAGTTTTATGTCCTTGTTATAAAGAAAAGTATACTTTTCTCTTCCCCCAATTTGTTAACTAGCAATACTTCAGGTTATTGACCATATAACCTACTGTGATGGTTAACTTTAGGTGTTAACTTGACTGGATTAAGGAATGCCTGGAAACCTGCTAAAGTATTATTTATGGGTGTGTCTTTGAGGGAGTTTCCAGAGTAGATTAGCAAGTGAGTCTGAGTGCACTAGGTGGGGAATATCCACCCTCCATGTGAGCAGGCACCATCCAGTCTGCTGGGGGCTCAGAAAGAACAAAACAGGGAAAGATGAGTATGTCCATCCGTTCCATCTGCTGCTGGAGTTAGGATACACTCTTCTCCTGTCCTTGAACAACAGCTCCAAGTTCCCTGGCCTTTGAATTCCACGATCCCCAGGTTCTCAAGCCTTTGGCCTTGGACAGAAAGTTACTCTATCAGCTTCTGATTTTTGAGGCCTTTGAACTGGGACTGAGCCATATTACTGACATCTCAGAGTTTCCAGCTTGTAAATGGCCTGCGGTGCGACTTAAACTCCATAATTGCATGAGCCAATCTCCCCAATAAATCTCCCCTGATAGATCTATATCTTTTTCTTTTCTTTTCTTTTTTTCTTTTTTGAGATAGAGTCTCACTTTGTAGCCCAAGCTGGAGTATAGTGGTGCCATCTCGGCTCACTGCAAACTTTGCCTCCTGGGTTCGAGTGATTCTTCTGTCTCAGCCTCCCAAGGAGCCGGGATTTCAGGCCTGCGTCACCCCACCTGGTTAATTTTTGTATTTTTAGTAGATATGAGGTTTCATCATGTTGGCCAGGCTTGTCTCGAACGCCTGAACTCGGCCTCTCAAAGTGCTAGGACTATAAGTGTGAGCCACCGTGCCTGGCCATACATCTATCTATACCATCAGTCTACATCTATAACCGTATATCTATAACTTATTAGTTCGTCCCTCTTGGAGAATCCTAATACACCTATTGTTCAAATTGGGACAATTTTGAGAGTGAAAGGAGGTGGGACAAATGTTAGATTGGAGAAACTGCAAGAGTCCTCAAACCAGTGGGGAATTGTAATTGTCCTGGTCGTGATAGGATTCCCTTGGGGCTCCTCTGATTACATCCACCATGAAGCGCCGTCTGGACATCACATCCTCCATTGCTTTGGTTTCTCCTTCGGTTCAATTTGGCCCACTGTTCTTTTAACTGCTCACCTCTGGCTTTGAGGATTTGCTGTAATATACAACTCCCTGAGCTTAGGAATCTCAAACTGGCCCCTTGACCTTGTACACATCATCAAATCTGTATCAGCCACAGAAGGGGAATCTGTTTGTTGCTCTGCTGCCTCAAAAACAAAAACAAAAAAACATGGGAATCAAATGAGATAACGGTAGCACGAAAGTGTTTGAAATCATAAAGTGTTACACAAATAAAAAGATGCTGGTAAGAGCAGTAGAGAAAACATGAGGGTAGGCATGGTTTTCTTGAGCTACTGTTTTGGGGAGGCAGTTAAGCCTCTCTCTGTAGGGTGATAGGAGTGAGCTTCCCTGCATTATTCAAATCAGTGGTGCTTTTAGGATAGTGTGTTAATTACACACTTCCAATTTGCTAGAGGCAGAGGCATATTCTGGCTATCTCAGTTCACAAGGTCTGTTATAAGAATGCACTGAGAAGTGAGGGAGATGGGAGGCCTATGGGCAGCTGCACAGCCAGGTCCTCCGGATAAAGAAGCCATCGTGGAGCACACAACAGAGCTCTAGTGGTCTGCCAGCCTCTCTGGAGCCAGATGCAACTCCAGAAGACATCCCTGTGGAAGCCGGTGTCAGCTGCTTCCTCCCCCAGCGTTTTGCTTCAGCCCTCAGTCCTCAGCCGCTTCTACTACTCCTGTGGTTAGTGATCGCCTCTGCCTCCTCCACTGCAGCATGAGTCTTGTTTATTCACAGATTCTATGCTCCTTGGTTTCTGCTTACAGCAGTTCTTTGTGTGCTTGATTTCTGTGTCACTGTGACATTTCTAAATGTCTCTCATTCAGGAGCTTCAAAGGAAGGGCTCTGGTGGGCTGTCACTGTCTATTATAGAATACTCTCTCTTGGCCAGAGCTCTGGTACCAAGCATTTTTGGAGATTATTGGCTGGATAATAGATAGCTGATTCCTGGTATGTCAGTCATACAAAAAAAAGGTTACTTACGTGTTAAAAATCTTTGGCTATTTCCTTTAAGGGTGGTCTTGTACAATGAAACTCTAAGCAGTACTATTTCATGTTACAGTAATTCATTTTCCTTTAAGGCTCTAGTTATATTACTTTATCTCATTGATTTTAAACTTGTAAGCCTTTTTTTATTTTTAGGTCTCAGCAATTTTATACTCTTGACATACTGTATAGCATCTAAAGTGATCAGTACGTCATCTTGAATCTGACCATCCTTTCTTTATCAAAAAATCTAATTATAATTGATTTTCTACTATATCAAACATTTTATATATATACATCTCTCATTTAATTGTCATAACCTAAGTAGAGGGTAGGTATGATTAACCTCATTTTGCAGATGAAGAAAGTGAGTCTTACAAAAATTAAATAACTTAAGACTATAGAGTTAAGATTTCAACTCAATTCTGATTTCACAACTCATGACATTTCTTTTTTATCACAATAACTTTCAGATGTTATATCTCAATCTCTTTTATCTTTTTTTTTTTTCTAATTTCTTCTAATATCTGTGTTTTGTTTTGTATTATGGTGTCAGACTATATGTAGTGCTGTAATTCTATACAAACAGTTTCTGAGGCCAGGCACATGTGGCTTACACCTGTAATCCCAGTACTTTGGGAGGCTGGGGCCAGAGGATCACTTGAGGCCTCAAGTTCGAGACCAGCCTGAACCACATAGCATATAAATAACAACAGCAGCAGAAAAAAAAAAACAAAAAACAAAAAAAACCTGAGATCTTGTCTTAGTTTAATACTGTGATAGTTAATCTATATGCTTTTGGCATTTCACTTTTATTTCTCAATTACAATTTTAGTGCAAAATATAAATTAATGATCTATTTTATCTCCTCCTGTACCACCACCTTTATCCTATTTCCTCTTTACCCTATAGGGACAGCTGGGTGAACACTTGCAGGGAAAATTCTGTTTGAATTCCTCTGATGGCATGCACATAACCGTTTCCAGATCTGTACGCCTTTCCCAGTACTCTACCGTCCGCAGGGCCACAAGAGTCTCAATTGCTGGATATTGTCCAAGTCCTCATCATTGCAGCTGCGATGGCTACATTGCCAGGCCTGGCTCACAGGCACAAAAAGCGTTTTTGTTTGACCACAATAAGGTCATCCCAACAAGGAATTTTATCACCCCTAGGGGAGAGGCTAATGTAGGAGCCAAAATAGCAAAGGTTTAAGGTGAGAGGCGCGCTCTCCGGTTGACAGGTACCCATGATCATTCTCTTGAATCTCTAGAAATCGGGTATCCATGATCCTTCTTCTGAATCTCTAGAACTCGGACTCAGGCTCTCCTCTCATTGGGGCTCCCCGCAGGCGTCTGCATTTGCCGCGTGGCGGGGCCAGGTGGGTCCCCTGCGCCGGCACAGTCCTCGGCATCCCGGAGCGCGCAGCGCAGCCACCGCTCTTCGCTTCCACGTGCTCCGTGCAGAAGGGAAGATGCGCCAGCCGAGCTGTAAGTCCAGCCTGCCCGTAGCCTCCAAGCAGGAAAAGGAGGCACTGAGAAGCGAGGCAGGGGCAGCTCCACGTCTGAAGGAGCCCAGAGCATGCCGACACCTAAGACCCCGGGTGATCAAAAGGAAGCAAACCCCAGGATGCTGCTGCGACCCGGAAAACCACCACAACTCCAAGAGGGAAACCAAGGGACCGGCACAAAAAACTGGGGAAGGACGAAGAGGGGGGCATCTCGCAGGAGTACTCATGGAAGGAACCGCTTCCTTCTGGGCCTGGACAGCTTTGCTCACCCCCATTGCCCCTGTCCTTCCCCCAGGCCACCGTCACCTGAACCACCCACCTGCATCCTCACCACCGCGGCAGGGCCCCTGTGGGCCCAGTGGCAGCAGTGTCCCTCTGGCCGCAGTTCCCAGCCACCCCTCCCACCCAGGCACACACTTGCCCTCCTGGACGAAGCTAACGGCCCACTTCACGCTGCGGCACCTGCTGCATCCCACTCCCTTGCTGGTGAGGAAGTTGTTCTCTGGGTTTTTGCTTTGGGGTCACCTTCTCGGCTCCTCCACTGTTTCATCTGGCTTCCCATAGAGGGGTCCAGGAGGGCTCCCCAGTCTTAAAAGGGGCCCAAGCCCCGTCTCATTCTGCCATGCCTCACTCCACTGTCCTGGAGGCAGCACTTGTGGCCATTGGAGGGGGTGTGTGGCTCCCAGAATGCCCCCAGCCAACCTGTGTCTTTGTCACCACATGGGGCTCACATTCATCTTTCATTTTTCCTCATCTTCCCTAGTTCCTGTGCTAGGTTGGACAGCCCCCTTTGTAATACAGGAAGGTGGGCAGGATTTGAGACCCCTACCCCATCTTCACAGGGGCCCTAGCCCCCTGGCCCTCAGCCTGGGCTCTGAGTATACATTGCAGTGATGGAGATGTAGAGTCACCAGTTGTCCAGGTGAGGCCCAGGTTTCCTGTGGCAGCCAACTGAGGTGGCCTGGGCTGCTCACCCAACCCTACCTGTTGCCACCAGCCAGCCTATGTCCCCTGCTCAGACAGGACACTAATAACAAGGAGCTTGCCCTGCTGGCTCCCAGCCCACCTGCTCTTCCCGACTGCACAGGGTTCTGATTCCATCTTTCCTCTGTTCACAAACTACCACTGGACAGTTGTGCTGTCTCTTGTTCGGTGTTCCATTCTTCAACATCCGTTGTTGATGCTGCTACCGGCACCAAACATTCATCCTCATTGCCTCATGCCCTGTCCACATTCCCCTCCCTCAAGATGGCCTCCACGACACAGGGGATCTGGGTTACCGACTATCCCAGTCCCAGGGAAGGTAGGACCCTGTCTCTAGGATGCTGCAGCAGAGAGAGGAGGGGGCTCAAATGGACCATAAAGGGTGGAGGGGCCACCTCCCCGTTTGGTTGGGGAATGGGTAGCTATTATTTGTCTCAGCCCGGGGCTCTGCCTCTTGCTTTCTACTTGCAGTTACTTAAATTAAAAAAGGAAATCTTTTTCTGAAAGAAAAGAAAAAGAAATCTAACTCAAAATGGCCTAAATGGGACAAAAAAAGAATAAAAAGAATGTTTAGCTCATGTAATAAAGAAGTCATTGGATGGCTTTGCATCAGAGGCTTAAAGAATGTTCTAAAGCCAGCCCCTCTCTAATACCCAGCTCTGTTCCAGCAGTGTGGTCTTCACTCTTTTTTTTTTTTTTTTTGGCAGAGTCTTACTCTGTCATTCAGGCTGGAGTGCAGTGCAGTGGCTCGATCTTGGCTCACTGAAATCTCCTCCTCCTGATTCAAGAGATTCTCATGTCTCAGCCTCCCTAGTAGCTGGGATTACAGATGCACACCACCATGCCTGGCTAATTTTTGTATTTTTTGTAGAGACAGGGTTTCACCATGTTGGCCAGGCTGGTCTCAAACTCCTGACCTTGTAATTCACCCGCCTCGGCCTCCCAAAATCCTGGGATTACAGGCATGAGTCACTGTGCCCGACTTCACTCTTAAGCAAAGTATCTCCATGTGTGATGAGATTCAGGCTCAGGTTCTTGGCTGTAGATCCAGAGAAAGGAGAGAACTTCTCTTCCCCAAAATGGAAACAAAAGTCTGATTTTGATTGGTCTGAATTACTTGCCTACCAATGAGCAAATTGCTGCAGTTAGACGTTTGGGCTGTTTTGATGAGCAGATTCTGACACTTCTCTATGCCTCTCTTCTTGTGTTGGAGCATGTTTAAAGGGGAGCAGTGTGTCAGAGAAAACCAGGGGATTTCTGAAAAGAGGAGAGAAAATTCTGCAGCTTTTTCTTTCTTTCTTTTTTTTTTTTTTTTAAGACAGGGTTTCATCATGTTGGTCAGGCTGGTCTTGAACTCCCAATCTCAAGTGATCCGCCCGCCTTGGCCTCCAAAGTGCTTGGATTACAGGCGTGAGCCACCACGCCTGGCCTAAATCCTGCAGCTTTTTCTATTTGAGACTAAGTTATCTCTCAGGGTGGACACATGGCCTTTGTACAAAAGGTTACCACGGCCCTCACATGGGAAGAAATCTTGAGGGGAAATTATGACCTGGCTTACATGTAGGGCCTGGAGATTTGTGGCCAAGCATTGTCAGCCCCTCTGGACTTCAGGATGTGTTGAGGGACAGTGGCTGAGCCGGGGATTGTATGTTGGAGCCTGTATGGGTTGAACTGTGTTCCTCTGTCTCAGTCCATTTTCTGCTGCTGAAACAGAATACCACAGACTGGGTAAATTGTAAAGAAAGAAGTTTATTAAGCTCACAGTTCTGGAGGCTGGGAAGTCCACAGTATGGCACTAGCATTTGGCAAGGTCATCCCGTGGTGGAGGGGTGGAAGGCAGAAGCAAGCACAGAAAAGAGAGAGAGAAAACTGGGCAGAAATAATTTTATCAGGAGCTCCCTCCCTCAGTAACTAACTCACTCCTGTGATAGCAGCATTACGGCCTTCATGAGGTATATTAGTCTGTTCTCATGCTGCTGTAAGGAACTGCCCGAGACTGGGAAATTTATAAAGGAAAGAGTTTAATTGACTTACAGTTCAGCATGATTTGGGGAGGCCTCGGGAAACTTACAATTATGGCAGAAAGTGAAGGGGAAGCACCTTCTTCACAAGGCGGCAGGAAGGAGAAGTGCTGAGTGAGGGGGAAAGAGCCCCTTATCCTTATGAAACTATGAGATCTGGTGAGAACTCACTCACTATCACCAGAACAGCATGGGGGAAACCACTCCCATGATTCAATTACCTCTACCTGGTCTCTCCCTTGACATATGAGGATCATGGGGATTATAATTCAAGATGAGATTTGGATGGGGACACAAAGTCTAACCATATCATGAGAACAGGGCCCTCATGACCTAATCACTTCTTAAAGGTCCCATGTCTTAATACTGTCATACGGAAATTAAGCTACCAACACATAAACTTTGGGGGACATGTTTAAACCATAGCACCCTTCCTCAGAATTCACGTTTAAATCCGAACCCCCAGTACCCCAGAATGTGACCTTATTTAGAAATAGGGCAGCTGCAGATGTTATTAACTGAAGTCATATTCGAGTAGAGGGGATCTCTAACCCAATCTGATTGGTATTCTTATAAAAAGAGATATGTGGTATTAGATATGCACACAGGAAGACTACCATGTGAATACTGTAATTATGCAGTCAAAAGCCAGGGAACTACCAGGCTTATAACAGATTCTTCCCTAGAGCATGCAGAAGGAACACAGCTCTGCTAACACCTCTGACTTCTGACCTCCAAAACGATAAGACAATAAATTTCTGTTGTTCTAAGCCATGTAGTTTGTGGTAATTTGTTATTGCAGTCCTAAAAACTAATACAGAGTCTAGAGTTGGTACATGACTGTGACCTTCGAGAGACTGAAATTAAGCATCAATAGGCATCATTGCATCGGCAGATAAAAGTCCTATGATTAATGCTTGAACCCGGGAGCGGAGGTTGCAGTGAGCCTGGGCAACGAGAGTGAAACTCCACCTCAGAAAAAAAAAAAATTCCTGTGATTAAATGCAAGATTGGCTGGCCACAGTGGCTCATACTTGTAATCTTAGCACTTTGGGAAGCTGAAAACAAGGCAGGAGGAACTTTTGAGGCCAGGAGTTCAAGACAAGCCTGGATAACATAGTGAGACCCCTATCACTACAAAAAAATGAAAGAATTAGCTAGGCATGGTGGTGTGTGCCTGTAGTCCCAGCTACTCAGTAGGCTGAGGTGAGAGGATCACTTAAGCCCAGGAGTTTGACTATGCAGTGAGCTCTGTTCACTCTGCTGCACTTCAGCTTGGGTGACAGAGCAAGATTCTGTCTCAGACGAATGAATGAATGAATGAATGAACGAACAAACGAATGAATGAATGAATGCAGGATTGGTGCTAAATAGGGACACCATGTGGCAGTGAAAGAGCCTTTAGTGCCTGTGGGCTGACCAGCACAACCTAGTGTTTGAAAGATGGGTGAGTTTTATAATTTAGGAGGAAAGGAGGGGAGGTGATTATATAGGATTGCATGAATGTCCAATTATTAATTGGAGAATTACATATCTTTGTCAAATAATTTTTTTTTGAGGCAAAGTCTCACTCTGCTGCCCAGGCTGGAGTGCGGTGGCATGATCTCTGCTCACTGCAACCTTCACCTCCCGGGTTTAAGTGATCCTCCTGCCTCAGCCTCCTGAGTAGTTGGGATTACAGGTGTGTGCCACCACACCTGGTTAATTTTCTTATTTTTAGTAGAGGCAGGGTTTCACCACATTGGACAGGCTGGTGTCAAACTTCTGACCTCAAGTGATCCATCCATCTCAGCCTCCCAAAGTACTGGAATTGATTACAGGCATGAGCCACTGCGCCCAGCCTCTTTATCAAATGTATTTTGAATAACCAATATGAAACATTGTTCAAGGTTCTGAGAATATATCTTTGAGTAAGATAGATGAAGTTCCTGCTCTGGTGGAGCTTGAGCAATAGGACCCTGTTTCCCCAGTAAGCTGTACAGTGGGTCATGTGCTACATGGGCTCTTCCAACTCCATATAGGTCATGGGCCCAGGGATTTGTAATAGGCTAGAAAGCGTGAATCAGATTTGAATTTGTTGCAGTTTCTAAAAGTAAAGGCATCAATGTTAACTATAAGGTTTGTCATTTCTCATTATAGGATGAAGTAAGCAGTTTTCATTCCTGCTTCACAACTAATAATTATTATAATCAAGAAGCAACTTTAAAGGTTTTTATCTGATTAGGTTACCTTTAATTAGTGTAGGCTAGTGATTCTCAGTAAGAAGCAGCAAAATCCTCTGTGATCTTTTTTTTTTTTTGAGACGGGCTCTCACTCTGTTGCCCAGGCTGGGGTGTAGCGGCACGATCTCGGCTCATCGCAACCTCCAACTCCCAGGTTCAAGCGATTCTTCCAAGTAGGTGGGATTATAGATGGCAGCCACCACACCCAACTAGATGTGTATTTTTAGTAAAGACAGGGTTTTGCCATGTTGGCCAGGCTAATCTCAAACTCCTGACCTCAAGTGATCAACCCACCTTGGCCTCCCAAAGTGCTACTAAAAATACAAAAATTAGCTGGGTGTGGTGGCGAGTGCAGTGGCACATACCTGTAGTCACAACTACTTAAGAGACTGAGGCAGGAGAATCTCTTTAACTCAGGAGATGGAGGTTACAGTGAGCTGAGATCACACACACTGCACTCCAGCCTGGGCAACAGAGTGAGACTCCATCTCAAAAAAAAAAAATTCTTTTATTCTTTTTTATTGTACCCTTTCTATGCTTAGATATGTGCAGACGCACAAATACTTACCATTGTGTTACAGTTGCCTGCAGTATTCAGTACATGCTGTACAAGTTGTAGTTGGGGAGCAATAGACTACCACACATATCTAGAATACCATCTAGGTTTGTGTAAGTACATTCTACATTCTATGGTGTTTGCACAGTGATGAAATCACCTAACGACACGTTTGTCTTAATGCATCCCGTCGTTAAACAATGCATGATTGTATTAAAAACTACTGATGCCTTGGTGGCGCATGCCTATCCTAGCTACTTGGGAGGCTGAGGCAAAAGAATTACTTGAACTGGGATGCAGGAGGCAGAGGTTGCAGTAAGCTGAGATTGCGCCACTGCACTCCAGCCTGGCAACAGAGCAAGACTCCATCGCAAAAAAAGAAAAAAAAAGAAAAAGTAGAAAAGCCGAGATAGTGCCATTGCACTCCAGGCTGGGCTACAGAGCGAGACACCATCTCAAAAAAACAAAAACAAACAAACAAACAAAAACTAATGGCTGGGCATGGTGGCTTATGCCTGTAATTCAAGCACTTTGGGAGGCCAAGGCGGGTGGATCACCTGAGGTTGGGAGTTCGAGACTAGCCTGACCAACATGGAGAAACCCCATCTCTACCAAAAATACAAAATTAGCCAGGGTTGGTAGTGCATGCCTGTAGTCCCAGCTACTCAGGAAGCTGAGGCAGGAGAATCCCTTGAACCTGGGAGGTGGAGGTTGCAGTGAGTCGAGATTGCACCATTGCACTCCAGCCTGGGCAACAAGAGCGAAACTCTACCTCAAAAAAAAAAAAATCTACTGATGGCTGGGTCTCATTACCACCCCACTTCACTCTAGCCCAAGGTTCTCATTTAATTAGATTGGAGTGTGGCTTGGGCATCAGAATTTTTAAAAGCCCTCCAACTGATGCTAACTTTCAGCAACATTTAAGAACCATTGTTCTAAGCCATGAAAATACATTAAGTATTTTTCAGTTGTGGTTGACAAGATCAGAACTTGGTGTTAGGAAAATTAATTTGGCAACAATATAAAGAGTGGATTGAAGCCCAAAGAAGTCTGAGAGAGAAATCAGATAGGATACTAATGCAATAGAATAAAGTGAGATAATAAGGGCTTAGATAGAAGATAGGTGCATTTGAGAACGCAGATATATTATTTAAGTAACAGAACTTCAGGGCTGATTTCAGGGAAGAAGCAAGTTTGATCATCTAATGACCTTGACCAAACAATACTAAAATAATCTGTGCATCTAAATGCAATTGATAAGCTGATGCATCTCGTTTCTAAAAAAATATTTTATCAGTATTAATGCGTATGTTAAATTTGACATTTCATAATGCAATTCATAGAATCTGCTGTTTGTTTACTATTTTAGAATTTTATTGCTGAGTTCTCAATTTAAATCTACAGGTATTTCTATTATCAGTGATGTGAATTATGATATAATAACTATTGATAATTGGCCGGGCATGGTGGTTCATGCTTATAATCCCAGCACTTTGGGAGGCCGAGACAGGTGGATCACCTGAGGTTGGGAGTTTGATACCAGCCTGACCAACATGGTGAAACCCCGTCTCTAAAAAAATAAAAATAAAAATAAATAAATAAAAAATAAATAAGTATTGATAATTGATATGGTTTGTCTGTGTCTCCACCAAAATCTCATCTTGAATTCCTATGTGTTGTAGGAGGGACCCAGTTGAAGGTAATTGAATCATGAGGGCAGGTCTTTCCCCTGGTGTTCTCATGATAGCAAATAAGTCTCATGAGATCTGATAGTTTTATAAAGGGGAGTTTCCCTGCATAAGCTCCTTTCTCTTGTCTGCCACCATGTGAGACGTGCCTTTCACCTTCCCCCATGATTGTGAGGCTTCCCCAACCACGTGGAACTGTGAGCCTATTAAACCTTTTTCCTGTATAAATCACCAAGTCTCAGGTATGTCTTTATTAACATTGTGAAAATGGAAATACAAAATCAACAAAATGAAAATTATAGACATAAACTAAATATTTTAATGTGATAGGCTAATTACATTATAGCCATTGTTTTTGTTGCTATCTTTTTTTTTTTCCTTTTAGATAAGGGGTTGCTCTTTCACCCAGGGTGGAGTGCAGTGGTGCAATTTTACCTCACTTCAACCTCTGCCTTCAGGCTCAGGTGATCCTCTTGCCTTAGCTTCCTGAATAGCTGGGGACCACAGGCATGTACTACTGTACCTGGCAATTTTTTTTTTTTTTTTTTTTGTAGAGACAGGGTTTTGCCATGTTGTCCAGGCTGGTCTTGAGTTCCTGGGTTCAAGTGATCCTCCTGCCTTGGCCTCCCTAAGTGCTGGAAGAAATTTTATAATTATAAAAATTAACTGAAGTTAAAATTATTTAAAATTGAAAAATATTGGGAGGAGAAAATAGGAAGTTGTTGTTTAGTGGGTATAGAGTTTCAGTTTTGCAAGATAAAAGAATTCTGGAAATCCACACAACAGTATGAATATAAACAAACTACTATACTGTACACTTAAAAATGGTTAAGATGGTACATTTTATATATTTTTACCACAACAATTGAAAAATGTGACAAAATTTAAAATACTAAATATTAGTATTATTCTCCAATGTTGGAAAGAAAAATCTAAATACATATATGTACACACACAGAGAGGTTATTTTATGGAGAAGATTAGAAAACAGAAAATAAAAAATATATATTTTTTTATTACTGAATAAAGTTTTGGTAAGAAATATTGAATTCAAATGGTGGCAGTCAGTCTTCAAACATGGCCTCCAAGAAACGACACCTCTTGAAGCTTACTCCCTTATTTAGTTTCCCTTTCACATTGAATCTGGGCTGGCCTGGGAATTGCTTCGACCGATAAATCATGACACTATGTCGATTCTAAAACTGGGGCTTTAAGTGATCTGCAGCTTCTTCTGCTTTCTCCTCTTAGAATGTTTCTTCTTGGAACCTGGCTGCCAAGCTGTAAGGAAGCTTGAGTTAGCTGGGGAGGGAAACAAGGAGGGGGCAGAGGTTCCCAGCTGACAACTCCGGCTAAACTCTTAACCAACAGCCAGCACCAACAGCCAGCCATGGGAAGGAGATGGTTTGGGACCTTCCTCTCATCTCAGCACATCAACTGACACCACATGAAGCAGAAGAACTATCTGGTTATCACAGAATGGTAATAAATGATACATTGTTTTATTTTAAGCCATTAAATTTGGGGATAGAGTGTTATATATCAATATATAATTGAAATAATTTGCTGCTTAATACCCTACTCCAAAACTTAGTTGCTTAAAATAAAAAATTATTTCTCATAATTCTGTGGCTTAACCGAGCAGTTCTTTTGTTGGTCTTGCTGGGGGTCTCTCGTGTAATGGCAGTTAGATAGCTTTGGTTCAGAATACCCCAAGAATTGCATTCACATGATTGGCTGTTGGAGCTGGCTGCTGGCTGGGCACTCAGCTGGGTTGGCAGCTAGGGCCATCATTCTCTACATGAGCCTTTTTCACCTAGCTTCCTGGCCTTCCTCTCTCCATAGTGGCTGAATTTCTTGCTGTTTTTTGTTTATTTGCTTTTGAGACAGGGTCTTGCTCTGTTGCTCAGGCTGGAACGCAGTGGCATGATCACAGCTCACTGTAGCCTTGACCTCCTGGACTCAAGTAATCCTCCCACCTCAGCCCCACCAGTAGCTGGGACCACAAGTGTGAATGACCACATTTGGCTGATTTTTGAATTTCTTTTTAGAGACAGGATCTCACTATGTTGCCCAGGCTGGTCTTAAACTCCTGGGCTCAAGTGATCCTCCCACTTTCACCTCTCAAGTGTTGGGATTACAGGCATGAGCCACCACACCCAGCCAGTGGCTGAATTTTAAGTAAATGTTTCAAGAGGAAAGAGGAAGAATTTGACAGTCTTCTTAAGGGTTGGACTTGGAGTCACAGAATGAATCTTGCACCACAATCTGTTAGTCAAAGGAGCCATAGTAGCCCAGTTCCAAAGGATGTAGAAAACACTTTACCTCTTGATGGGGATAGGGGTGGAATGTTTCTACAGCGAGGGGAAGAACTGAGGGTAATAATCTTTGGATAAAAATCTACCATTGCCTGCTTTCTGCTTTTCTATTTCCCATGTAGAAATAGACTCACTTCCTCTCCCCAAAGTTTCTTCCTCGAGTTTTAGGATCATGTCATTTAAATCAAGGGTTTCTTCAGGTGTAATCCCTTAAACGTAGCTCCCCAGATGAGTCTTCTTGGTCACAGAGACCTGGAAACTAAACATACAGCATAGTTATGGTGAGAAAGGGACAGGATAATTGCAACAGACATATCTATTAGAAAAGATGCAAAGGGACAGGAAGCACAATGCAGTTACTGGTCCATAGCAGTTCTAAAATTCACACAGGATCATGTTGCCATTTTCTCCTACTCAGGGCAGGGAACACTGCTTGATTAGAGCCCAGTTCTGTTCCCTGGGAGTGGTTCTGCTTGACCCTTGAGTTTACTTTGTGATTAAAGGATAGACACATTCCTTCCTTTTTCTTAAGAAATGGTTTGTGTTTGCAGCTGAGTGGCTAGCTTTCTTGTCCTGCATCTTAATTGGAAGTAGCTGGGGGCCCAGATACCTTTTAAAATATCTGGTCCCTTATATTCTGATCTTGTGCAAAACCTTGTGGACTTTCAGTGTAGTTTAAAATCTTTGTGGCTTTCCTGTGTATTGAATTATAATCTGCCTCATTAACAACAACATAACTACAAATCTCTTTGCTAAAAGGTCTCTCCTTTTTTTTTTTTTTTTTTTGGACAGTGTTTTGCCTTGTCACCTAGGCTGGAATACAATGGTGCGATCTTGGCTCACTGCAACCTCTGCCTCCTGGGTTCAAGTGATTCTCCAGCCTCAGCCTCTCGAGTAGCTGGCAATATAGGCACCCGCCACCACGCCTAGCTAATATTTGTATTTTTAGTAGAGACAGGGTGTCACCATGTTGGCCAGGCTGTTCTCGAACTCCTGATCTCATGATCTACCCTCCTCAGCTTCCCAAAGTGCTGGGATTATAGGCATGAGCCACCGTGCCCGGCTGGTCTCTCTCTTCTTTGGGTTGAGAGTCAGTTTGCCATGTGACAATTATTCTTAAGATTCTTGGAACCACTGTTATCTAATCAAGGGTCTCACCAATTATAAGCGGATCTTATAGCTACACTCTTGATCTGATTTTTTTTTTTATTCTGACAGTATGTTTACAGGGTGTGCCATGAATTTAATTGCTCCCCACTGAGGTCATTTCTTACTTCAAGAATGTTCTGCTGTGTAGATAACCTGAGAATGAGTAACTATTTTGTTTGTTTCAGACAGGCTCTTACTCTGTTACCCAGGCTAGAATGCAGTGGCATGATCAGCTCACTGTAGCCTCAATCTCCCAGTTTCAAGCAATCCTCCCACCTCAGCTTCTGGAGTAGCTGAGACCACAGGCATGTGCCAACACACCCAGCTAATTTGTGTATTTTCTGTAGAGATGGAGTTTTGCCATATTGTGCAAGTTGGTTTTGAACTCCTGAGCTCAAGCAATCCACCTGCCTCTGCCTCCCAAAATGCTGGGACTACAGGTGAGAGCCACTGCCCCAGCCATCTGTTTGTTTTCTAACCTAGCAAGTCCTGGGAGGAAAATATATTTTCTCAATTCTTTTTGAAAATCGAATATATCTTTGTTTAGCTCAGCTTATCCCTCCTATACTTTGTCCTAAGCAGCCAAAACATATTGTTGCTTCAGCATTTTCTTTGGCCAAATCCAAAGTTGATCAGATACCCCTTTCTATAATCCGTATTATTGCAGATGACTCTTTTGCTAATGTTCTGCCTGTACATACCTTGTCCCCCTTTCCTTGCTTCTGGTAGCAATTTCCTCACTGCCCTTTTAGTTTTGCTGATGCTCCGAAGGCCTTACAAGCTTCTACCCAATTGTTCAGTTTCCGAACCAATGCCATATATATTAGAAGTTTGTTATGGCAAGGCTCAGCTTCCAGGTACTGATTTTGTTTTGGATAACCATTGCTAAATAAAAAATAAATTTTCTATCCAAAAAACTTAATACCTAACTAAATACAACAATTTATCATTATCTCTTACAGTTCTGTGGATTGGCTGGGTTCAACTAGGCAGTTCGGCTAGTTTCATTTAATATCCTTTGTGTCAGATGGATGCTGGGGCTGGAGTCTTCTAGAGGCTCAGCTGGGCTGAAACATCCAAAGTGGTTTCTTTAGCCACATGTCTTGAACCTCTTCCACATGGCCTCTTTCTCCAAGCGGCATCCCATCTTCCAGAGCCTCTGCATGTGGCTTCTCTCTCTTGCAGAACAGTTCAGTCTTTTCACATATTTGTTGGTTTCCAAAACTGCAAAGGCAGAAACTCCAGGCCTTCTTAAAGCTTAGTCCTGGAACTGGTCTTCCATCACTTCTGACACATTCTATTGATTAAAGTGGGTTTTAGAATCAGTGAAGATGCATCGTGGAATCTGTACAAAGGTGGAGCCTGGAAGACAAGATTCACTGGAGGCCATCTTTCGAGACCGGCAAAAATTCAAAGGACTTAAAAATCACTAGTTTCTGCCAAATGTAGCATACTTTATGTGCTTGATAGAGCAGAATGTAAATTTACCTTTACCTTCATGTCAAATAGATATGAATTAAAAAAAAAAAAGAGGCAAAGCCTCAAGATCCCACTAAACCCAACGTGCTTTCCACGGAACGAGGCATCTGACTTTGTAATTTGAATAATGAACAATAGGACGCTATTGTTTAAAATTATCCCTATCATTAAAAAAAAGTTATCCTTCTAAATTATAGATATGATATTTTAGAAGCATAAATTCTTTTTGGTTAAATAAATTACTAGATCTTGATATTTTTAATCTACCTCAAAAGATTGTGTATTTTCCTAACTCATAAATTCCTTGAGGATGGAAAAAAATTAACTGAAGAATGAGAATGCATAAAAAGATAATCAGCATTTATCATATAGTTTAGTAATTATGAAGAAAGTAAAATGACGTTGTGGAAGTGTTATTGGTGGAGGATGTCCAGGTTCTTGGTGCTTTGAACAAAGAATTGGACAAAATGTACAAACAAACAAGGAAAGAATGAGATACCAAAAGTAGAGATTTATTGAAAATGAAAGCACACTCCACAGGGTAGGAGCAACCCAAGTAAGTGGCTCAAGAGCCTGGTTATAGAATTTTCTGGGGTTCAAATAATCTCTAGAGGTTTCCCATTGTTTACTTGGTGTACACCCTATGTAAATGAACTACTGGCCTGTGCTCAGTCTGATGCGTTGTGGACAGTGACCAATCAGAGGCTGAAGTGAAGTTACAAAGTTATACTCCCATGCAAATGAAGACTTGGCCCAGTGACCAGCCTTATTGGTTGCAGGAGTGGACCAATCAGAAGTACTTTCAGTTTTTCATCTGCCACACAGAAAACATGGGGGTTGCAAAGGGAGTAGCCTCTGGTCCTTTTGTTACTTGGGTGTGGGAAGTTGGGGTTTTCCTTTTGGTTTAGCTCTAGGAGGTTTGTGTGAATAAGACTTAGGTTTCCTGCTTCCAGACTGTATTCTCCTGCCTCAGAAGGTAAAATGCTAAGCTGGCCCTCAAAATTGCTGCCCCTTGATGTACACAACCTGTGTAATCTCCTCCTTTTGAGGGTGGGACTGAACTCTAACTATAATAGAATAATCACTCCTATGGTGAGATTACTGCAGTTGACTTTAAGGAAGGGAGGTTATATTCAGTTGGCCTGAACTAATCACATGTGCCCTTAAAAAGAGACTGAGCTCTTCCTGGAGACAGAGATTTTAAATGTGAGATGCCTCTAGCACAAAAAAGATTCCCTACTGCTGGCTTTAAACACAGAGGGTACCACGTGACAAGGGACTGAGAATGGCCCCTCAGAGCTAAGCATGGCCCTGGTTGACAACCAGTGAGAGAACAGGGACCACAGTCCTACAGCTACAAGGAACTGAGTTCTGCCCTCATCCTGAGTGAGCTGAAAGAGGACCCTGAACTCCAGGTGAGAATGAAGCCGGTTGAATCTTGATTTCAGCCTTGTGAGAACCTGAGCCCACAACCCACCTGCAATGTGCCTAGACTTCTGACCTACACAGAATGGTGAACTGGTAAGTGGATATTGTTTTAAGCCACTAAACTTGTGGTAATTTGTTACGCAGCAAATGGAAAGCTAATTAAGAAATTAGTTTTCATAAGACTTCAATAATGGTGGTGTGTCTTTGAAATTAAAATCTGATTTGAAAAAAAATGCATGCTGTAGAGACTATATAAGGAAAAATATTGGCTGTTACTCAATGTATATACGCATGATTCAGATTTTAGCAAAACGACATCTAGCACAAAAAGATCATCCAAAAATGTTTTGAGTGTGATATGGAGAATTTTACTCCCTTAGCAGAAACCATAGCAGAATTTTGTACAGAACATTTATTTATACATTAAACTGAATGTTAATATCAAACATCACTCTATATCATTTATAGAAGGAAATACAAAACCAAGTGATTAAAGTTATAGAAGATGGGATAAGTAAAATAATTTTGGAGAGGTAAGAAATGCTAAATATTACTTAGTCATTTTAGATAAAACCCCTGATGTAAGTAAGCCATATAATTTAGATAATTATGTCTGGATCTGTAGATTCACAAAATGCAAAAATTTCTAAACTTGAACATTTGGAGAATTTTGCTCAGTAGCTTATAGGGCTAGTAATATGATGCTGTGATACTCTTATAATTGCTTCAAGTTTGGTGATTCACTAGAATGACTTACGGGCTCAATAGCAGGTTATACTTACGGAGAAGATATATCACAGCAATGAATACAGCGCAAAACAACAGGAAAAATATATGTGCTGGTGAAATATAGATAGGCTAGAAAGGGCTTCTGAATCCTTTCTCATAGGAGGCTACAGAGAATGTACTTTTTCCCTTGTAATGAGCTTCAGTGCCATGTGTGGAGTATATATGACCCGGAAAACCATTCAGATCTCAGGATTGAAGGCTTTTATGGGGTGTTGACGCTATAGGAATATCTTGCAATTCAACCAGCCATTGTAACTGAGACTCAGAACCTCAGCAATAAGAACAAGGGCACCTTATCTATCGTGATGTTTGTGCAAAACAATCTGAGAAGCTGGTATAGCATGGTCCACTGCTTTAGGTGTAAACAACAAAATCATCAATCACTAACATAAAGAACATTCTACGGGCCACATTCCCAGGGGTTGGCCAAAGGTCACTCTTGGTTCCAGATTCCCTTGAAGGTATGCAAAGAGTAAGCAATCAGGTCTGTGATCTGTCTCTCTCTCTCTCTCTCTCTCTCTCTCTCTCCCTCCTCCCTCTGAATCTGTGGGTTCCGCATCCATGGATTCAGTCAACTTAGGATCAGAAATTTTTTTTGATTGTGTCTGTACTGAATATATACAGACTTCTTGTCATTATTTCCTAACAATTCAGTATAAGAGATGATTTAAAGTACACAGGAAGATATGCACAGATTATATACAAATTTTCTATCAGGGATTTAAGCATCTGTGGATTTGGTATCCACAGGAGGTCCTGAAACCAATCCCCCATGGGGTTCAAGACCAGCCTGGCCAAGATGGTGAAACCCTTCTCTACTAAAAATACAACAATTAGCCAGGCATGGTGGTGGGAACTTGTAATCCCAGCTTCTTGGGAGGCTGAGGCAGAGAATTGCTTGAACCCGGGAGGCAGAAGTTGCAGTAAGCCCAGATCACTCCACTGCACTCCAGCCTAGGCAACAGAGTGAGACTCCATCTCAGAAAACAAAACAAAACAAAACAAAAACAGTAGAACTCAGATCCACAACCTGCAGCAATGTGCCCAGGAAACCAGTGCCTTTATCTACAATAAGCAGCCCAGGAAGCCAGCCTGCTGTAAGTCAGACTGGCAGGAAGCCAGATTGCTATCTCTAGTTACGTCCAGGAAGCTAAACAAGAACTTCTGCCACAACTAGCACAAAATGTCCAGGACTTGGTTAGTAACTGGCAACTTCCCTAATTTTTGTACCCACTTCCAACTTAGGTACAACCTGAGAAAGCCAATTACATGCCTCCAACCAATCACATGGGATGCCCCACTTCTCAACAGACACTTTCAGCTCCCCCATGCCAACAGCCTGCAGGTGGGGCACACTTGAAGCCTTCTCTTTTCCTCTCACTAGGAAGCTCTCCCACACCTCTGCCTGCATTGGAGTCTCTGCCAAACATAGGTGATGGTGGCTGACTTCCTTGCTTTAACAGGCTCTGAATAAACAGCTTCTGCTTTTCTCATTTAGTTGGTCTTTGTTTATTTCCACAGCCCAGGCTGGGTGCAGTGGTTCACACCTGTAATCCTAGCACTTTGGGAAGCCAAGGTGGGAGGATCCCTTGAGTCCTGGAGTTCGAGACCAGCCTGGGCAACGTAGGGAGACTCCACCTCTACAAAACAAACAAACAAAAAATTAGCCGGGTGTGGTGGTGTGCACCTGTGGTCCCAGCTACTTGGGAGGCTGAGGCAGAAGAATTGCTTCAGCCTGGGAATTTGAGCCCACAGTGAGCTATAATCCTGCCACTGCACTTCAGCCTGGGTAACAGAGCGAAACCGTCTCAATGAAATAAAATAAAAATAAATAAAAAGTAAAAAATATTTCCACAACCCCCAAACAGCTCTCAAAGATAAGTGGGTTTCTGCTCTAGAGAGCTCCCATACAGAGGCCAAGAGTTGCAGATGAAAGCCCAAGGTCGCTTCCAACTTGACCACAGGGCCTAGTGGGAATAAAAGTCAAGTTTGCTTCCCCTGGAAGTGAAATGCAGCGAAGGCCTCCACTTCAGGGAAGTCTTTCCTTTGCAGCAGTGAGGATTTCTTATGGCCTGCTCACTACCCGTAAAGGCATCGTAGGGTCTGTCTGACTGTTGGCCCAGCTTCTCCTCTCACTTATACAGCTCTGGAGTTGGCTTCTCATTGAGACTATTCTATGATTTATAATTTATGTTAAAAAATTTATTGGCATATAATAGCTGTACAGATTTTGGGGGCATATGTGATGTTTTGCTACCTGTGTACAATGTGCAATGATCAAATCAGGGTCATCAGGATGGCTGTCACGTCAATCATTTACATTTTCTTTGTGTTGGGAACATAACAATTCTTCTTTGGAGCTATTTTGAAATATAAAATAGATTACTGTTAACTATAATTTCCCTACTATACTATCAATTACCAGACTTACTCCATCTAAATATATTTTGGTACCTCTTAATCAAGTTCTCTTCATACCTCCCTCCCCCTTTCCTTCCCAGCCTCTGGTAACCACCACTTGACTCTCTCTCTCCATGAGATCCAGGTTTTAGCTCCCACATATTAATGAGGAGATGCAATATTTATATTTCTGTGCCTGGCTTATATCACTTAATATAATGGCCTCCAGTTCTATTCATGTCATTGCAAATGACAGGATTTCATTCTTTTTTATGGCCGAATAATACTCCACTGTATACACATACCTATCTTTATCCATTCATCTGTTGATGGACACTTGGGTTAATTCTTGGCTATTGTGAGTAGTGCTGCAATAAATATGCAAGTGCAGATTTCTCTTTGATGTATTGATTTCCTTTCTTTTGGATATATATTCAGCAGTGGAATTGATGGATCATATGGTAGTTATAGTTTTAGCTCTTTGAGGAAACTCCATATTGTTTCCCATAATGGCTGTACTACTTTACATCCCCACCAACAGCCTACAAGTGTTTATTCCTGCATTTTGCCCATTTTAATAGGATTGTTATTATTATTTTGCTATTGGGTTGTTTGCATTCCTTATATATTCCAGTTATTAAGTTCTTGTCAGATGGATAGTTTGCAAATATTTTCTTACTTAAACTTGGACAGTGTGATATATGAACGAAGTGTGAAGGCCCTAGGATAGGTTGACATTTGAGGTGTATTTTCCCTGATCAAGAATACATGCTCCAGAAGTAGTTAGCATTTGAAACACTCTGATCAGGCAACCTCACTGCAGAGCCTTCTCCTATAGGCTTCAGTGGTTTCTATCTGTAATATAAGGATTGTTCAGCAGCATAAGAGCTGTTGGATTTCATTTTTTTATTGTTGAAATGAATGGTGTTCAAGTTATGTGATTTGCTAAGAAATACTACGCAGGAATGGTTGCCTTCGCATGAGCCAGGATACCAGAATCTGCTGAGTGCAGCCTTCCATACCTTTCAAATTTCTTGTTCTAGGGCTCCAAAGAAAACCCGATCCTGCTACTTTAAAATCTCACTAGGTTAGTTAAAATATTATCACATTCAATGAACTTTTTATGCAAGGCAGTCACAGAGCTTGTAAAAACAGATTATGTAGCTGTTATTGTGCCAGCTTGCTAAAAGCTGTTTGTTTGAGGCATAATTCAACCTGAAACTTGCTTTCATCATAACATATATCTGATAGTAAGATTGTGTGGGAACACCTCTCACTCTACCACATTCAGTCACTAGAGCCTACTGATGTGTCCTGGAAATTATCTGTTAAATTATCTGTCGGATTAGCTTAAGCTGGTTTAAATCCAGGGAAAGGGCTTGTTTTGGAAATGTATCTACACAATGTCTGAGAAAATCTATGCCACTTATTTGTATTGATGAGAGCGCTTTCTTTTTCCTTTCATTTCTAAGTAGTTTTAAATAGGAACTTTAACTTATGAAAATGAATGTATAACCAGGGTCACCAGGCAATTGAAAAAAACACATTCAATTCTGTAATTCTTTTGGCATTACTATGAGGATTAAGTCAGGTAATACGTGTTGAATGCTTAGTATTTATCACTTGGCGAGTATTCTATAAGTGATAATTATTACTTTAATTAAATGTAAAATCTGAGAAAAAGTCAATAGAGCCCCTAAAGTTTCATTTGTTCAATAATTCTCATACAAACTCAATAAATTTAAGAAAATTCCTCCTATCTGGTAGGCGCTGGGAGTATAGTTGTGAAGAATTGGAAAAAACCTGCCTTGAGGAAGTGTACACCTTAGGGTAGAGGCATAACACCAACAAATAAATATATAATATAATGGAGTGATTGGTGCTCCAAATTAACATAAAGCTGAGCTGGTTCAGGGATGGAGAGTAATGAGATGGAGTGAGGAAGGGGATGGCTGCCTTTGTTAGCATGTTTAGGGGAGCCCTGGATGTGGAAGTCACATTTAAGCAGAGGTTCTGATATCATGTGGAATCAAGTCATTGCAACAACTGGGAGGAATACTCTAGTGGGTAAAACAGCAAGTGCGAAGACTCTAAAGTGGGAAAGTTCAGGCAGAGTTAGAAGTCTAGTGAGGCTGGGCACAGCGTGGAAGAAGGCCAAAGGAAATAAGGTCATTCCTGCCCAGTTTCTGTGTGGCCTGAAGGCTGTGCTAGGACTTTGGATGGAATCTGAAATATGAGTTGGAGACATTGAGGAGTTAGAAGAGAGAAGGCTTATGATCTGGTTTACACTTTTAAAAGCTGAGTTAGAAGACATTTCACTAGTCCAGGGAAAGAAGATGGCAGCTTGGCCTAGGGTATTAGCGGTGTTGGAGATGAAAATGATCAGGCTACGGATGTATTTTGAAGGCAGAGCTGATGAGTTGTCTATGGACTGAACTTGAGATGTGAGACAAAAAGAGAAGCTGGCCAGGCGCGGTGGCTCACATCTGTAATCCCAGCACTTTGGAAGGCTGAGGCAGGTATATCATGAGGTCAGGAGATCAAGACCACCCTGACCAACGTGGTAAAACCCCGTCTCCACTCAAAATATAAAAATTAGCTGGGCATGGTGGCGTGCACCTGTAGTCCCAGCTACTTGGGAGGCTGAGGCAAGAGAATCGCTTGAATCCAGGAGGCATTGCAGTGAGCCAAGATCGTGCCACTGCACTCCAGCCTGGGCAACAGAGAGAGGCTCCAGGTCAAAATAAATAAATAAATAAATAAAAGGAAGCTAAAGATGGCTCCAACCTGAGCAATGCGATGAAAGGCTATGTGGTTTGTTAAGGATCATCCTCAATGGGATGAGAGCATAGAGGGGCGGGCTGGGAGGACTGGAGGGCATGTGATCCTCTAAACACTAGTGTTGGATGTGTTGCAGGAATTCTCTGTAATTAGTCTAAAAGCCCTCATATAAAAAAAGTGATCATTCAGATTTAACAAGATTGGGATTCAGAAAATGAGACAATGACTAGAAAATTGGGTTCTAACAGAGTTAAGACAGAAACATCTGGTAACAGTTTCTCCAAGTCTCTGGCAATGGGGAATATGGGTTATTAATTGAACTGCACTGTGTGTTCATTGTGATTTGTAGCATACGCATGTGGCTGAGACACAGAGATTAATATGGAGGCGTTTCCTCCTCCTCATGACCTTCTGAGGACTTCGAGGGGGCTGCTTTACTCTTAGGCCTTTTTGATATTGATTAGGGAAATCAATCAAGAGAAGATTTGGCAGCAGCTGAGAAAAGATAGGCAAATTTACACTGGAAAGGGCACGAGCCTACCGAAAAAAATTATAAACTGAAGAAAGGGGAACAAGAGGCTGAAGGGCATCAAGAAACGAGAATGTCACAGTGAATTCCGGTTCAGGAATTGTGTGATCCGGGAAAGGCTTGGCCATTTGTCTTCTATAATAATATCCACATTCTAGAAGCTGTTTTTAGGAATTATATGCTGCATTTTTTTTTTCGAGACAGAGTCTCGCTCTGTCGCCCAGGTTGCCTTGCAGTGGCGTGATCTTGGCTCACTGCAACCTCTGCCTCCAGAGTTCAAGCGATTCTTCTGCCTCAGCCTCCCAAGTAGCTGGGACTATAGGCATGCGCTAACACACCCGGCTAATTTTTGTATTTTTAGTAGAGATGGCATTTCACCATATTAGCCAGGCTGGTCTCAAACTCCTGACCTCGTGATCCACCCGCTTCAGCTTCCCAAAGTGCTGGGATTATAGGCATGAGCCACTACACCCAGCCTATATGCTGCATTTTTAAAAGCATTATCTATTTTTTATTTGCTTATAGACATGTTTCAAATCTTGTCACCAAAATAAGTTGGATTTGAAGAAAAATGTGAACATTCAAGATAGAAATACTGCTTTAAAAAAGAGCTATAACTTGAAATGACCCTCAATTAAACATATTTTAAGATATTAAATAATTTCAAGAGGTAAGAATTAAAACTTTAGAAATTTCAGATTTTCCATTATGTTCTGCTATTGTAAGGGTATGAAAACAAACAATATCTTAGAAATCAGAAGTGTTCCTACAAGATAACCAATAAGTTTTCTTTCATGTCTACCTTAGGAAGAGATATTAATAATAATAACAACTAATATTCACTAAGCACATATTGTGTGCCAAGCACTGTTCTGAGTACGGCTATGTTATGGATGAGAAAGTGAAGGTACACAGAGCTTATATAACTTACCAAGGTCACACAGGTAGGAAATAGCACTGCCATGCATCTCAGTGCTCTTAGTCTCTACAGCAAATTGTGAAATTCTTTCAGGAAGCCAATTTGAATAACATTCATAAAACAAACTAAAGCAAAAGCGAAAACAAAGCCTCCACTAGCCATCCATCATTTCATTTCATAAGCTATTACAGCAACTTCACCGGTAGATGGCAATGTTGGCTTGGAAAGGTCTGGTGAGCCCACTGCAGATATTCTAGTGCTAGAATTTGCTGGCACTGGAGAAACAAGGAGCTGCTTCAGGCTTTTTGAAAGAGGATTTTTGCTTTTGTTTACATAATGATGCTGTTGGTTTATCATTTTATTATTTCTCTCTAACCTTCAAGCATTATTGTTAAACTTGTAGCAAAGGAAAATTCTAGAAACCGTAAAATCACAAGATTTCTGAAACAGCTCTTTGATTCGACTCATTTTATCAGAGACAATGTCTGCATGAAAACAGACTAAGTTTACTTACTTGCCTTTCTTTTTTCTTTTTTGAGATGGAGTCTTGCTCTGTCGCCCAGACTGGAGTGCCGTGGTACGTGGTGCGATCTAAGCTCACTGCAACCTCCACCTCCTGGGTTTAAGTGATTCTTCTGCCTCAGCCTCTCAAGTAGCTGGGATGACAGGCGTCCGCCGTTACACCTGGCTAAGTTTTCACATCTTTGGTAGAGATGGGGTTTCACCATGTTGGCCAGGCTGGTCCCGAACTCCTGACCTGAAGTGATCCGCCCACCTCGGCCTCCCAAAGTGCTGGGATTACAGGCGTGAGCCACCGTGCCTATCTTCTTACTTGCCTTTCAAAAACGTAAAACAACATTTTAAATTGTAGTTACTTAAAAAGAGAAGCAAAACACGTTTTCCCCAGGACTGAAGTACTATAAGATCCAAAGATTAAAAAGCTAAGAGATAATTAAAATGTTAAGTTCTAATACCATAAACTAAGATAAATAAGATCATTTAATAGAAAAAAACCCCTTAAATCATTTGTCTTATGTAACATAAATGTTTGTATTTACTTGCCTGATTTTCTCAAGGCATTTGATTTTCTCACTCACTCTATGCTTTTCATAGTAGTAGCTAAGATCATTTTTGTAATGAACAAATGTCAGCAATGCCATAAATGCTGAATATTTCAGGGAGTCACTATATTAAAATGAAAGGAAACTTCTCTAAGCAGCTTTGTTGGGGCTCAAGTACTAATTTATATGGAATTACCTGCTATTAATGCCTGTCACAATTTTTTAAATTATGAACAAGTTTAGACAGGGAATATGTCCTTCAACTTAGTTAATCTCTTATATAAACTGATTATACTCATTTGAGATTAATCATTCTGGGATTTTCATTACCTATGTTGGTGTCACAAAATGATAAACTTGTACTGAGACTTATTAGCTCCAAATACAAATAATAGGAACCAGTGGACAATTTTCCAAAGTGGATGGCAGAAAGTTTGGCTCTGTGTAACTTAATTTGTTCATTTACTCATTCATTCCTTATTTTTTTCAATAAATGCATACCAAGCATCCAGATACTATGGCTATAGGGTTGACAAAAACTGTTAAAGTCCTACCATCAAGGAACTTACATTCCAAGAGGCTTATCATAAAAGCTCATGCTTAAATTGATTGTAAGACATACTTACTGTTATAGTGACATTATATTGACTACTGTAAGCCACACTCTTATTTAATCTTCATAATAAATGCATGAGTTTGGGGCCGGGCGTGGTGGCTCACACCTGCAATCCCAGCACTTTGGGAGGCCAAGGCCGGCGGATCATTTGAGGCAAGGTGTTAGAGACCATCCTGGGCAACATGGCAAAATCCTGTCTCTACTAAAAAATACAAAAATTACCCAGGCATGGTGGCACATGCCTGTAGTGCCAGCTACTCAGGAGGCTGAGGCAGATGAATCACTTGAACCCAGGAAGTGGAGGTTGCAGTGAGCCAAGATTGTACCACTGCACTCCGGCCTGAGTGACAGAGCAAGACTGCATCTGAAAAAAAAATTGCATATGAGTTTGGTTCTGATTTACATCAAATGAATAAATATCAAGTAACTTGGTATCTTAACAGCATGATAGTTTTGCCTTGGAAATGGATGTAAAATTTATTTCTTGGTTGCCAAAAAATGCCATTTAGATAATAAGGGATTGTCTATGGTTTAGAGCAAACTGGTTTGATCTATCAAATAATTTTACTGAACAATTACTATGTGCCTAGTACTCTGCTATAAATTAAGAAATGGAAAATTATTCCCTTCCCACAAGCAGCATATATTCTAGTCACACAGCTGTATTCATTTTTATTCCATAATTTAAGATGGCACCTTGTGAGGAGCCTCTGAACCATCCTCTTCCTACTTCTTATTAAAATTCTTAGGAAAAGAGGATCCAAGAGAGTCAGTTACACAGAAGACTGACAAGTGGCAGGCATGGGTGCAATGGTGCATGGCCTCAGGGTTTCAATCGGACACCTCCTACTGAAAAATAAAATAAAATAAAAATAAAATTCTAAGGAAAAGAGAAATTTACAAAAACTTGCAGCACTGAAAATCAAGACTGGTAATATTCTAGACCCTAAGAGAGATGTTTCTTAACTGTCAGGGATGGCCCGGGTTGAAATGCCCAGCCTGTGCTGTGACACAGGAAACTGAACAACCTTAATACCTCCCAAGCCATCTGCCCCTGTTCCAGAAATGCAAGGACTGGACTGGAAGGAAAAATGAAAACAAAAAACTCAGGCATCTCTTCCTCCCTGCTGTGACTGCAACTCCCAGAAGACAATTGAACTAGAAGAGAATGCATTGAATCTTGGGCTATGTAATCTTATAAGTAAAGTACTCTAGGCAGAAAGTGCCAGCTCTGGAAGGAATTGCTTTTCATATTCTCCTTGTGCTCAGTGTTGGAGAAATAGTAGAAGTAGAATACAATCCCATTGGTTCCACAGAACCAATTGCTAGATGAAAGCAATTGGTTTGGGCTAGGAGATGAAAGGATTTGGGCTGGGAGCTGAGTTTACTAACCTATTAAACAGTTTTAGATCAGGAGAACGTTTAACCCACATCCAATTGCCAGACAGTAAAACCAAAAGCATCATTCATCCTCTGCAAATTCTAGGTCTGTTAGGTAACCCCTCATGGGACTATGAATGGGCAAACAAACAAATAAGAAAACATGATGTATCCATCAGCAACTGATGCATAGCAACTAACCACAAAATCTTAGCAACATACAGCAACAAATATTTATTCTCTAAATATTTGAGTCAGGTAAGGATTGGTTGATCTAGGCTGGCTCAGTTGAGTATATTCCTCCATAGAGGTGAATACTTTTTGACAGTCATCTGTGCTACTATACATAAACAAAAACCATGGGAGATTTTGAAAATGCATTACAGAATCAGAGAAGAGATTCATGATATTGAATCTCCCCTACCAAAAGCAGGCAAACAAAATCCTCTTTAAAAAAGTCTAAACATGATTATAGAACCCAGAAGAAAAATTGAGAGGTTAAAAAACTCTTTGAAAATTTCAAGAGGATTCCTTTGAATGCTTCTTTTGAAGGCTTCCTATGGAGCCTTTTCATAATGAAGAGAAGATACTAGAGAACAGACATCTATGACATAAAGTTAAGAGTTCCGTGAGAAAAACTCAAGCAGTTGAAACAACCAAAAATTATACACATTATTGAGGAAAAAAGTTACCTAAGTTGTGTCAATGCCCTCTAGCCAGAGGCTACTAGGACCACACTGGTAACAAAACAAGGGCGGTTTCATTGACTTTTTGTAGCAAAGGAGAAGTGAAATACCACATCATGCTGTGTATGGGGAACAGTGGGGCATGTCGGTAAGAGGGTGAGAGAAGGACTTACACGATTTGGGCTGTGTTAGGTGATTTTGGGGAGAGTTCAAACAAGTAAGGCTTTTCTTTGGATTTGATGCTGATAGAAGCAAGGCTTATCTCATAATTGGGTATGCATTAGTTTCTCACAGCTGCTGTAACAAAGTATGACAAACGGAGGAGTTTCAACAACAGAGACTGATTCTCTTAGCGTTCTGGAGGCTGGAAGCCTGAGATCAAGATGCGAGCAAGGCCATGCCCTCTGAACATGCTAGGGAAATATCTGTCCCAAGCCTCTCTCCCAGCTTCTGATAGTTCCTTGGCTCATGTAGCATAACTCAGCCTTCACATGATGTTCTTTCTGTCCGCGTGTGTCTGTGTCCAAATTTCTCCTCCCTATAAGGACCCTAGCCATACCGATTTAGGGACCCATCCTATAGCACAACCCCATCTCAACCTATTTCCAGTGCAATGACCCTATTTTGAAACAAGGTCACATTCTATGAGACTGAAGGTTAGGACTTCAACATATAAATTTGGGGATGAGGGAAAGGGACAGAATTCAATGTATAACAAGTATCCTCGTGACCTTATCAAGAAAGAGAGAATAGAATGATGTCAAAGCTGTAATTGGTGGAGAAGCAGTCACTTACATTAGGGAGATATTCTGTCACTTTCAGGCTAGGGAGAGATTTGGTCATTTGAATGGTTTGGAGAACATTCACAGTTTTGTCTGTGTTCAGGCATGAGTATAGCAGAGTGGCCTTGTTTTTGCCCTGATCCATCTTGGTCACAGAATGACATCCATGTCTGGTGTTGATGTTCTGTGAAATTGTTTTTGTTCAACAGAAAAGGACAAAACTTAGCTGTGAGTACAATCCATGAGTGCTTGCAAAGCCAAGACCTAATTGATGGGACAGGGCCAGCTCTCAGTGTTGCTTTGTACATTCTAAGTCACCTACTTTGATCCAGGGCAGATGAAGTCTGAATCACAGGACGTGAATCTGTGGTTTCCAGATCTTCACCACACCTGAAATTTTGCTGATTAGGAGGCTTTCCAGAGAACATAGTCTATATCTCTGTACTTGAACTATTTAAGGCTCCAAATTTCACCCTTTTATAACTCTCTTTTCTGTTTCCTCTTATCTGAGTAATTGAAAAAAATAAAAATAAAACATAACTCTCCTTTGAGCAGTGTGAAATTCTTTTTCCTTTCTCCAAAACAAATATCAACCTTACCCCAGTTTCAGAATCATCAATAGAAAGACAAACTAGAAAACATATTTCCAAAATATATGAGGTGGTCAATCCCTATGTTTCATAGAGAGAAAGCCAGATGCCATTCCATGAAGAGTCAAGGGCAGGGAGCTGCCCTTGGCTGTGCTTAGATGGATATATGGGGCTGCGGAAAGCTGGTTTCATTAAAGAAGTTCTGAATTACAGTGACAGCGAGGACTGTTTCTTTCTAGTGTTTCAGCAAGGGGGAAGGGATAGATTCTGAGTTTGGTCATTGCTGAGAAACTTTTAAATCAAAGCTGTGTATGCTCCAGATTTATCAATAGCCAAAGGATATATAAATCTATTCTAAATCAGGGTTGAGGGAATGAATTTTCTTTTATTACCAGGTGCTGAATCAGCTGCCTTATCACATTTCAGCTATAGATTGGATGGAAATATTTCTGAAAAAGCCGTCTAGTTTGATCAAGATATTTAAAAACATGGAACATATTATGAACAATCGCAATGTTTAGGATTAAAGGAAACTTATAATCATGACATTGTTTCTAGAATAAATTTTATTGCTTTGTAGATGTGTATCTCGTATTCTCTTAAAATATGTAACTAGTGTGGATTTCACTAAGCCCTAATACTCAGTCCCCGGGCCCCTTCACTTACATTGCAGTCCTTTCACATTACTGCTAAGAACCTGGCACCATTTTAGTAAGATGGAAAATGATGGCTTGTCTATCTGTTTAATCCCACCCTTCCTCCACTCCGCCTGCCCCAGGCCTCTAAGGAAGTTCTGTAAAAGGGCTTAGGGAAACCAAACTGCTTTTTAATCCTCTAATGGGTATTAAAATACTTCTGTGCTTAATGAGTTTAAATTCCAAAAAACAAAATAAGGTTCTACAAGTCTTAATTTTAGCCACCTCCTTCCCTTCTGGGCAAACCTTTAACTTCTTTTTTTTTTTTTTTTTTTTTTGAGATGAGGTCTCACTCTGTCACCCAGGCTGGAGTGAAGTGGCACAATCATGACTCACTGCAACCTCCACCTCCCAGGCTCAAGCAGTCCTCCCACTTCAGCTCCTGAGTAGCTGGTACCTGCCACCACACCCCCTAAAGCTTCTGATCAGAATTGATACGTAGTTAATTCTGATTCTGGGAACAGGATGCACATTTATTTTACCATTAGTCTGAGTCAGATACAAATGGGATAGTAATATTCTGTAGTAAAAATTTAAAATCCATAAGATATTAATAGTCTAAACCTACACATCAGCAATTTTGCACTGTGCTATGTTTTGGACAGCCTCAGCACTGAAGTATTGTGGTGCAGTATTGTGAAAGAATCTGTCTTTGGTTTCAATAGGCTTTCCTCCTTCACAGACTCTGTGGCCTTAAATAGCTGTTTAGATACTCAGGTTTCTCTCCTTTAAAGTGAGGATGAAAAGGTAGTTTGTTAGAAGCCAATGAGATAATGGATGCCAGACATCAAATGTTAGTGTTCTTCTTTTCATTTTCTTCCATTATATAATTATGAATTAGGTATAAGAGTCCTATCACAGAAAACATATATAATGCTCATTGCACTAAGCATTGTGATACACACACACATTTATATAAAATTCATTTCAGTAGTCAGAAGTCATACAAAGCAAGAGGATGGAAGAGCTCTTTAATTCTCCCTTTCACCAGTCTTCTTCTGCTCTTTCCGTTTGCCTCTCTGATATGGTTTGGCTGTGTCCCCACCCAAATCACTTCCTGAATTCTACATGTTGTGGAAGGAACCCAGTGGAAGGTGATTCAGTCATGGGGGTCGGTCTTTCCGGTGCTGTTCTCATGATAGTGGTTAAGTCTCACGAGATCTGATGGTTTTAAAAAGGGAAGTTTCCCTGCACACGCCCTCTTCTCTTGTCTGCCACCATGTGAGACGTGCCTTTCACCTTCCACCATAATTGTGAGGCCTCCCCACCCACGTTGAACCATAAGTCCAATAAACCTCTTTCTTTTGTAAGTTGCCCAGTCTCAGATATGTCTTCATCAGCAGTGTGAAAACAGACTAACACATTCTCCATCTTTGTGCCTTAGCTTACTTCTGTTCTCATTCCTTCCCTTTTCTGCTGGAGCTTCCCAATCCTCAATCTCAACGTGGATCCTGCTGGGCCTGTGCATTCTAGGCCCTTGAGTCATCCTCCTATGAAGTGGTTCTTAAATCTTGGACCTCATAGACTAGTACGTCTTTTTTTTTTTTAATAGAGTGGACCATGATAAGTTGTCTAGTTTCTTAAGAAAATTTTCAAATAGAGAAATTACAAAAAACAAAAAAACTAAACAGCTGCTTTCTATCACCATTTTCATGTTTTCTGTTTGTTTGTGTGTTTTGTTTTGTTTTGAGACGGAGTCTCACTCTGTCACCCAGGCTGGAGTGTAATGGCACGATCTCAGCTCACTGCAATCTCTACCTCTCGGGTTCAAGCAATTCTCATGTCTCAGCCTCCTGAGTAGCTGGGATTACAGGTGACTGCCACTATGCCCAGCTATTTTTTTGTATTTTTAGTAGAGATAGTTTCACCATATTGGTCAGGCTGATCTCAAACTCCTGACCTCAAGTGATCTGCCTGCCTTGACCTCCTAAAGTGCTGGGATTACAGGCATGAGCCACTGCGCCTGGCCCAAATTCATGTTTTTTAAAAAAGGATTCATATTTTAATATCAAAAAATAGTTGGAAGAACATAATCTCAAAATTTAAAAAGTCCTTTACATTGAATGATTTACCTTTATAAAAAGGTAAATCATTTTCTTTTTCTCAGTCTCTTTCACTCTAGTAAAAACTTGGATCCAGAGGGTGTCTTTACAAATTGCTTTATGTTTTTCTTTCTTCTTCTCCTCTCCTTCCTTTTTGTCTCTTTCCTTCTTTCTCCCCTCTCCCCTGTTATCAAAATGTAATTTCCTTGTGCTCTATTTCTTGAAACCCTGCCTAGTGACAGGAATTAATTTAAAAAGCCAAATTTATGGTGAAAAATAGCTCAAGATGTTACAGTTCCTTTCAAAGTGTTTCTGTCTGTTGACTTTTCAGTTCAAATAATAAAGATATTTTGTAAGCTCATATAACTCAAAATTTCAGAGGTCAGAGAGGATTGGTTTGATTTGTAAGTTTTTAAAGGTGTTATTAAAGACCCAGCATATCTATCTCCTCTTATTGTTCTAACCACACAAATCTGGCTCTCCCTCATGTTCATAAGATTGTGGCAAACAGCATCTGAGGGATGCTTCCTCATTCACATCCAAGGAGAAAGCCTGTCCATGGTTATATTTATCGTTATATTTTGATGCTGGCCTTTCTGGTAGCAGAACTGTTTTGAAAGTCATGGTGAGCCAAACAGATCTTTCAGCAGGCAGCTGCCTGTATCATCAGAAGTCCCACTTGCAGGGGGAACATTAAGAATTGACTGTTTTATAATTGGCCAGAGTCCCATCTTTCCAAGACTTCTTTCCGTCAACATATAATTATTGAATTCCTTCGCTAAATCTTCACTGAAGCATGAGGGGAAGGACGAATTAAATTGGATGCTGTATTTCTTCTCCCTTATAGATGATGAATTTTAAACCAAACCACCAAAATGCCTATTATTTAAATTGCAAATGCTGTTTTAACCAGGGAGCAGAATAAATTATTGGAATATTTATTTGCATTAAAAAATTTTGTAGGGAACCTCAAGAATGGGATTGTTTATTCCTCCTTTCACACCATAAGAAACTAGATTCTGACTCTGTGCTCCCTGACATCAGGATATTTTTATTGCAGAAGTAAAAAAAGAAGGTGGAAGGTGCTCAGAGTAAGCCCTTCCCTGCCTCGCCCATCCTCCAGCTTGGCTTTTGTTCCAGGAATAGAGGACCATCGAGGGAGGCCTGTATTGTGAGTGGAGGAGCCAGAACTAACAGGACAAAGATGCAGGAGGATTGGTTCCAGACCTTGAGGAGAAACTGGCATTTGGGGGTTCATGCTGGGTGGGTGCTTGTGCCCCAAGAGGACCTAAGACCTTTCTTAGGAGGTGGCTTGTAACTGATAAAGGAACTGAATACTAATACTGAATATTAATACTAATGTCAAGGGGAGTGTTTCCTGATGTTCCTCCCGCATGGAGGGATCTCCCTATGAGTCAAACATCTGATCTCTCTCCAGCCGTAACTATTGTTCCTCCCAGTCAAGGAGAAGTCACTGCTCTGACGAACAGGTTGGGAGAAGGAACCAGGTCTCCACATCCCAGGTCTACTCCATTCTTCCCTGATATCTCCGGCTGTCAGTTCTCTAGGCTCTGCCCAAAGGAACGAGGACTGCAGTTTCAGCCTTGGCTGGGCAGGTGAACCAGTCTTATCTCTGGGGTTTGCTATTTAAAAACCATCCAGTCATCCTCCCCAGCATAGTTTCATCAGTATCTAAAGTGAGATTTTGATCTCCTCCTGCACCGTTCTTGTACCTGTCTCTCAAAGGTTCTAACTCAAGTAGCAGAGAAAAGGGAGTGCCATGTATTGACCCCTTCAGACACCAGCAACTAAGAATGGTGGCCTTGGACACTGAGGTAGCAAGTCTTCCTGTCCGCTTTGAATAAACTATTCAAGCATTCATTCATTTATTCAGCAAGTATGAATTGACTTCTCAGGATGTGCTCAGCAGTGGAAATATACCAGATTGGTGTCTTAACCACAACAATGATATGGTGAAGACAAGATGCCTTTTGTGTGTTTGGGGGCATCATGTAAGTCCTCAGATCCCTAATGACACTCCCAAAACCTGACTGATGTATGTAATTTAGAATAAATAATACGATCTTTTTCACATGTAAGTACAGTAGATCAAATTCATAACCACTACTAATAATTTCAATTTATTTAGAAAGGATGACTGTTAATTGAGGGAGCTAGAGGGCCAGATAGGAAGGGAAAAGATAGGACCTATATAGAGGTTATATGAACAATGTAAAAATTGATAATCTTTTCACACAAAGCTATTCTATCACATGGAGAAAAAAGTCCTAACCTCAAGTAAGTTGGGCTCACAATGAGAAAAGTAAAATATTAAAAACAAAAAAGGCTAAGATATATCTTGCTTTTCTCTTCATACAAAAAGTTTTAAAGTTATTTCACAGAGAAATATATTAATATATGTTGATTCAATAGTTGTCAGATTTAAAGTAGTTTTTAAATAGCTGGGTGACCAAAATACCATACTTCTAAGAAGGGAGTATATTAATCTGTTCTCACACTGCTAATAATGACATACCCAAGACTGGATAATTTACAAAGGAAAAAGGTTTAATGGACTCACAGTTCCACATGGCTAGGGAGGCCTCACAATCACAGCAGAGGGCGAATGAGGACAAAGGCATGGCTTACATGGTGACAGGTAAGAGGGCATGTGCAGGGAAACTCCCCTTTATAAAATCATCAGATCTTGTGAGACTTAATTCACTATCATGAGAACCGCAGGGGAAAGACCTGCCCCCATGATTCAATTAACCTCCCACCGCATCCTTCCCATGACTTGTGGGTATAATGGGAACTACAATTCAACATGAGATTTGGGTGGGGACACAGCCAAACCATATTCCTATCAAATTAATATCAGGAATATTAATCTGATAGAATAACAAAAACCCAATAACCTCCCTCAAGATATTTAAATGATCTATTGCAGTCCCTGTATCTTTCTTATTTCAAAAATTCCAAAGGAAAAAGACTTTGAACCACAAAATAATAAAGATTCTTAAGATTCTCATTTAAATTCCTTTTTTTTAGAAACAGGGTCTTACTGTGTCAGTGGGACAATCACAGCTTGCTGTAAACCTTGAACATCTGGGCTCAAGTGATCCTCAAATAATAAAGATATTATTTGAGTAGCTAGGACTACAGGCATGCACCACCATGCCCTGCTACTTTCCTTATTTTTTATAGAAATGGGGTCTCATTATGTTGGCCAGACTGGTCTTGAACTGCTACCCTGTATTAGTCAGGGTTCTCTAGAGGGACAGGACTAATAGGATAGATGTATATATGAAAGGGAGCTTATTAAGGAGTATTGACTCACAGGATCACAAGGTCCTACAGTAGGCCATCTGCAAGCTGAGGAACAAGGAAGCCAGTCCGAGTCCCAAAGACTACAAATGTAGGGAAGCTGGTAGTACAGACTTCAGTCTGTGGTGAAGGTCTGAGAGCACCTGGCAAACCACTGGTATAGGTCCAAGAGTTCAAAAGCTGAAGAACTTGGAGTCCAGTGATCGAGGGCATGAAGCATCCAGCACTGGAGAAAGATGGAGGCCAGAAGATTTAGCCAATCTAGTCTTTCCATGTTCTTCTGCCTGCTTTTATTCTAGCTGCACTGGCAGCTGATTGGATTGTGCCCACCCAGATTGAGGGTGGGTCTGCCTCTCCCAGTCCACGGACTCAAATGTTAATCTCCTTTGGCAACACCCTCACGGACACACCCAGTAACAATACTTTGCATTATTCAATCCAATCAAGTTGACAATATTAACCATCACATGCCTCAAGTAACTCTCCTGCCTCTGCTTCCTAAGGTGCTGAGATTACAGGTGTGAGCCACTATGCCCAGCTCATTTTTAATTTTTGTCTGGAACTAAAACCATATACCAAAAGCATTAAAAAATTGTCCATTTTTCTTTCATTTACCATAATGTTTGCCAAATTCAAAAGTGAAGTGCAAGAAATAGCTTTAGTTTAGTTAAGATTTTTTAAATATGTGTAAGAAAAAAGACATGTTACCATGCCAATTTCTACCATGCTCTAATCACAGAAAGTTGGATTTAATTTACATAATAGCTGTTGCAAAACTTGTTCCTTGGCAAGTAGCTCTGGCTCTCAGCAAAGTCATGAAGTTGGTAAATTCTCTTTTGGTCCACCCAATTTTTGGGGGGCCGGGCGAGGCAACGGAGTTTAGCTCTTGTTGCCCAAGCTGGAGTGCAATGGCCGATCTCAGCTCACTGCAACCTCCGCCTCCCAGGTTCAAATGATTCTCCTGCCTCAGCCTCCCAAGTAGCTGGAATTTCAGGTACCCACCACTACACCCAGCTAATTTTTGTATTTTTAGTAGAAGGGGTTTCGCCACATTGGCCAGGCTGGTCTCAAACTCCTGGCCTCAAGTGATCTGCCTGCCCTGGCCTTGTAAAGTGCAGGACTACAAGCGTGAGCCACTATGCCTGGCCTCCAGTTCAAACTTCTTAAGGCCCAGGCCTTACTCCACCCACTATACCACTGTGGTCTTCCGATTTTCTGACAAGAAAATTTCAAATTTCGAGTGGATAGCTCTCTTAAAAAATTAATTTTAAGGATATGTAGATAAGAAACGCAAATGAGCAAAATGAGATAGGAGAAGGCTTCAATATAATTCTGCATATACATCTGAATTATGATGTCACATTGAGCTATACTTTATTTGTTTACCTGTCAGACTCTCACACCAGATTAAGAATTCTACAGCACAGGCTCACTCTAGTTCATATTTGAATCTCCCCTCCCTAGCTCAGGCTGTGACACACAATAAGTGATCAATTTATTTTTGTTAAATTAATAAGGAATGAAGGTTTACCACATTTGGATACTTTGACAACATATTTGTTGTCTCTATCATCTAAATTGCTACCTCTAATTCCCATTTCATCTTTTCTCAAGAGGCATTTTGAAATTGGATGAGTGAGCAGAATGGAAATGTGGCTTCGGTGAAGCGCAAGCAGAAAACAACTTTGTTTTTTCTCTTCATTGCCCTTTCAAACCTGTTCTATAAAGGTATTTTTTTCTCTGCTTTTTGGATAAAATCCAAGACAGGCCTTGAGAATCTTATAGTAACTCTCAGAAAATAAAAAAGACCTCCAGTTATTTCTAGTCATAACAGCTTCATTTCAATAATTGGCATATCTAGTTCCATGTAAAGCAGTAACTCCAAACTGAAGTTAAGGCTTCTTCCTTACCCAGTCCAGGCCTCCTTTAGACTGGAAACTTGCAGTGGGAAAGAGGAATGTGCTAGTTTCCTTGCTATTTCCTTGACATTCTCCTGTTTCTCAGCTGATCTGAGGCTCTATTGAGGTTGAGATATGGTGACTCCAAGCTGACTTCTCCTTTGAGTGCACTTTTGGTTTCTTCAGAGGCCTCTGTGAGACTTCACATTACCCAGTTTTCTCATGAGGGACGCATTCTCTAGCTGAACTGTTGTAACAACTCTCACCTTCAGCACCTGACTCAGTGTGTTCTCTTGCCCTGATACTGACGGGATCCCCTCACTCAGCTGCTCTCTTATGTAGGATTCCTTCCAGATGCATCCAGTTACAATCCTCATTGCCCATGTGGTTCATGGCAATCGCAAGCTTTTCTGCCCTCATACATGGCGTCAGCTTAGCCTTTTAGCTTTGGCTCCATGGGTAAGAGCCAAACATATTACCGACTCTAAGCCACACTGATCAACCTTTCCAAGTGTGTCTCTGAGGCCTTTCTCGCTAGACCTGGGGTAAAGGTCCCCAAGTCTCTCCCCTCCCCAAAGTCTGGGGTAGAAATAAGATCTCAGCTTGCCAGCAATTTTTTTCCATATGAGCTCTTACTCAACTTCAACTTCTTAGCCCTTTGGTGGATGTTAGGATGGCAAGGGTTTTTGATCACCTTCTTTGCTAGCTCTGTGTAGGAGGCTAAGCACTTCACTTGGGAATATGGGAATGTTTGCCATCTATTATTTTTGACTCAACCTTTTGAGATCGCAGTCAACATCAAGAGCAAAGTTTGGAGTAGCCTATTGTTTCAAACCCAGACCCTTTTAAAAATATAGTGGTCAGGTTTCAGTGCAAGATGCTAGATGAGTATATGTTACAAATAAAGAAATATAGGGTGAAAACAACCACAACAGGCAATGAGTGGACTGGAGATTTTGACTGGTTTCTAGAATATGGAAAGAAGATCGGGCAGTGTTGAATGAGAAGACAAGCAACCTGAGCTCCTTCAAGAGAAGGCTACAGTGGAGGTGGCACCTGTTCGTCTGTGCAAGCTCCAGGGAACGCTAAGCTCAGGACTGGCCAGAACAAAAGCAAGAGTGGGTAGCAGGCGTTTAAGGCATGAAATGCTAGTGGCTGCCTTCACGTCTATTTTTTCTAACCCTACATTTATCAAGGAATGAGTTCTGCCATGCTTAGTCCTAGGTGTGGAGACAAAAATGACTCCATTTTGGGTGCTAATCCACCATGTTGACTTCTGATTAGCCCCAGTCCCATAAATGCCTCCTGCTTCTTACTTTATTGACTGCCCTTCGTGTAAGAACAGGTCAACCTTGATGCTATCTCACAAGTATGGGCTATGACACATATGGCATTGTTGCCTGTCTGGAGAGTTGTCTTTCATTGTCTTGCTGGAACATGTGCTCTCTTTCCCTATTGTGTATAAGCTTTGGGCCTGGGAGAGAACCGTGTGAAAATCTATGTGTCTTGTGACCACCCAAGATCACGCTTCTATCTGTAAGTTCCTGCAATAAACCATCTTTTATCGACAAACTGAATTTGTCTGTTTTGTTCTTTGATGTACTGACTCCTTTGGCATTTGGGGACCACTTTGCAAATATGGCCCTTTTATGAACATCAGGAAAAAAAAATACCCCACAGAGATGTGGTTTCTAAAGAAAGTCAATGACCTATCACTCTTGGGCTTAGGGCCCCAGAAGTGGATGTTGGCACACCAGAGTAAAGCTCGAGCCTTTTTGTCAAGAAAATTGGTCTACATGTTCCTTGCAGGGCTTCCATCCCACAAAAATCCTGTAATTCAGTGCATGTGCATGCACACACAAGCATACACACACACACACACACACACACACACAGCCCACCCCCATGACAACTTGACTGTTGCAGGACAAGCTGTGTTGGGAGAACAGACCTATGCAGTTGCTTTGGGAAGCATACCAACCACATGCATTTATCAGTCTAGCCCTTCCTGTAGATAGAAGAGACCATCAGGGATCATCAGACCATTCCCAAAGGGATCAGGGTAAATACCAGAGGCTACAAGTGGTTGAGGTTGGGAACAGAAAGTTCTTGGGACCCATGTTGCCCACATCCTGTAGAGAGAGGCATGCTTGATCCAGGCAGCTGTTGAACACAGGGTGGTCTCCAGCAGGAGACCCTGAATTCCTGTTGCACTCCCTGTGTATAAAGTGAGCCTGACAATGGTCTTGAATGTGGTAAATAAATATTTGACCTCAAGTACTAAGAAGTCTGAACTTAGGCACCAATTACCCCTGAAAAACACCAGCTGTCAGCATCTGGAGAATTTGACAGTACTTGCTACTGTGAGAAGTTGAATTCGGGTAGAAGTGATCCCAGTAGATGCAGGGGAGCACTTGAGCACATGGGAAAACTCAGGTTCTTTCTCTGGGAAACATGAGCCATCAGTCTCAGCAAGCTTGTTGCCAGGTAACCAAGAGCAACTTCCCAAAATTAGTGATTGAAAGAGAAGGACCAAAAGGAATAAACAGAATGACTAAATCTGGAGAAATCAAAGTTTATCCAGGGAGCCAAAGATAATTTTTTAAAACGTCTAGAGAAGATAATTGTGTATACCACACTCCCGCAATGACATCTGCCCACCTACCTGCCTTAAGAGTGGAAGGACAGAATTGTCAAAGCAGCCACGCTTGAATGGTAGGTCTTACCCATCACCAACTTCTCTAGTAATTCAAAGACGACAGGCAAGAACCAGACCAGGGACAGATGTGGCATTTCTTTTGAGAGGAGTGGGAATCTGTCAGACTCCGCTTTATAAAACAGTATCTCTGTTTCCTCGATTAGTATACATTTTGTTTCAGATTAACAATTGTCTTCTGAACAATTGTCTTCTGAACAATGTATGTGAAACCATTGTTTTCAAAATGTCAGCTGAAGAATCATGAGAGAGGTTCATAAATTTGGGAAGAAGAGCCATATTTTTCATAGAGGTTTGCAGCCTGCAGGTGGCCATTCTGACAGACTGAGAAGGAAACAGACACTTCAAGAAAGGGGTGAAGGGAACAGGAATTTATGCTGAGTCAGTTGGCTATGTATACATATTCAACAGGCTAAAGGAGGAGCTATGGATATTCACAAAGACAAGGCACAGGCATGTGTAGCAGGTAGGCTAGCATACATGAAGCATGCATCCCATGTTCACTTTGGGGTGGACGCTTAACATTTAAATGTATTGCAATTGAACCCTACCCCTCCAAAGGTGAAGCAGAGGACAGGAAGGCCATCTGTGTGCAGCCTCTGCTAACTACTCCATGGCCAGGCCAGTGGTCTCTTACTAGGGAGTAATGTTGATCAGTTGTTATGTTAAAACCACAAGCAGGGGGGCGGCTGGCATTAGGTGATTGGTTTCAAAAGGACTGGTTTCTGTTTAGCCTTAGGGAAGAAAGCCTAATAGTAGTCAGTGAGGGAGGAGCTCTAATGAGGCGTGTCCAGCATCACATTCTGTCCTGACCGGGAGCTTAGTTTTTAAGGTATTTCTGGGGTCCCCTTGGCCAAGAGGGTATCTGTCCAGTTAGTTGGGGGGATGTAGAGTTTTATTTTTATTTCTCAAAAGGAATATATTTAGTTGTGTGTTGTCCGTTCACCAACCAGTCATGTTGTATAACTCCATAAATTCTAGGCTAACTTACAATAAGCAATCTTAACTTGATACCTCTACTTCCTTGTGAAACGGTGTTGTTGTTTAGGGTAAATACCTGGGGTTTGTTGTCTCACACCAAGAAGATTAAGGGGACACACACACACACACGCACACACACACGCAAGGAGTGAGTTTAGGAGTGGAGATTTAATAGGTAAAAGAAAGAGAAAGGAGAACAGCTCTCTCTCTTGCAAGAGAGAGGGACTCCTGAATGGGAATTCTAGCCTGGAATGGGAGTGCACTGGATTTTGTAGACAGGCTTGAGGAGGCGGTGTCTAATTTACACTGAGCCCACAGAATGGTTGTACCAGGTGTAACATTCACATAGCGCTGGGGGGTGGGGGGCTGGCCATCCCACCTTAATTTTATTATGCAAGTGGGCTTTCCACTTGGCTGGGGCCATGTTGTCTGCTCCTTACTGTACACGTGGCTGGCAAAGAGAAAGGAAGATGGAGCAGCCATTTTGAACATGCCTAGTCCCAGGTAGCCTTTCCTTTCAGCATTCACCTGTGCAAGCTTCTAGCTTGCTTGTCTATGTCTGCAGCTTGATTTTACAGGCTGCTCTTGTTAGAAAAGAAAATAATTTAGGGGCTGCTTTTTATTAAAAAGAACACCTTACTGAGGACTTCCTTACCCTCACTATCTGCCTAAATAATTTCTTTTTAACACCTGTATCACACACATATATATTAATATATATATTAATTTATATTATTAATATATATATTAATTTAACACCTATATCACATATATATATATATATTAATATTTTTTAGGCAGAGTCTTACTCTGTTGCCCAGGCTGGAGGGCAGTGGTGCAGTCTTGCAACCTCTGCCTCCCAGGTTCAAGTGATTCTCCTGCCTCGGCCTCCTGAGTAACTGGGACTACAGACACATGCCACCTTGACTGGCTCATTTTGTAATAGAGATGAAGTTTCACTGTGTTGGCCAGACTGATCTTGAAATTCTGACCTCAAGTGATCCACCCACCTTGGCCTCCCTAAGTGGTGGGATTATAGACGTGAGTCACCGTGCCCAGCCCCTTATATTTATTTTAGATTTTGCTGAGGAATAGCCTCAATATTTTATTTTTAGAAGGATGAATGACAGAAAATCTCTGAGCTAAAGTGATATTGTGATATAATAAGAATCCGTATTTTGTTCATTGATTTTTGGGTCCCGGTACAGAGCTTCTAAAATCCTTGTAATTTCCTAAGTGATAGGGCTGATGAAGGAGAATCTTTTGTTATTTAACACAAGCCCCTTTCAACTACATCTGAGTTATTGTTAAGGGGGTAACTTTTGGAAAGCTTCTGAGGGAGGGGGCTGGTTTGCCAAGGGAACCAACCATGAGATTAGAGGGTTGGAACTTCTAGCCCCACTCCCTGACCTTTAGGGAGGAGAGGGACTGGAGATTGACTGAATCACCGATGGCCAATGGTTTAGCTAGTCCTGCCTATGTAAAGAAGCCTCCATAAAAACCCAGAAGGATGGGGTTTTGAATGTTCCCAGGTTGCGGAATACACTGAAGTGCTGGGAGAATGGCATGCCAGGAGAGGCATGGAAGCTGTGTGCCACTGCCCACATACCTTGGCCTGTCTTCTCTTTCCTCTGACTGTTCCTGAGTTGTATCTTTTTAACAAACCTGTAATCTAATAAGTAAATTGCTTTCTTGAGTTCTGTGAGCCATTCTAGCAAGTAATTGAACCTGAGGAAGCAGCTGTGGGAACCTCCAACTTACGGACCTGGACTTGAGACAGGCATCTGAAGCAGGGGCAGTGTTGCGGGACTGCACTCTTAACCTACGAAGTTCAACCAAATTCCAGGAAGATAAGGGTCAGAACTGAATTGTAGGACACCCAATTGGTGTCTCTAAAATATTAGAGAATTGTTATTAGAGTATTAGAGAATTGATGTGAAGAAAAACCCCCACACATCTGATGTCGGAAGTGAAGAAAGTGTAGTACTAGAGCAGTAGAGGAAAAACAGATTTTCCCATTCAGCAGTGCACAACTGAAAATGCCTTTATTTTGCTTTCATGCTGGAGTAATGGTGTGGGTTGTTATGTAACTCTAGGTTGTCGTCATTGATGACAGTGAAAATCATTAACATATTTACAAGGAGGTCTGGTCAAGGTCAATCATGCCCCAGCCAGCCAATGTCCCCCAGTGGGGATAGGCCTCATTCCTGCTGTTAGCCTTTCCTTTCTCAGTTATCTTCTTCATCCTATCAAGGATAACCTATCTGTGCTTCGATCTATGGCCAACCTTTTCCCTTGGGTGCCAGATCCTATTTCTTCCTATTTATTGAAGGCCACTGCTCCAGCTATTGTCCCCTTTCTCTCCTTCTCTCCCGTATCACTTTATTTTTTTGCTCCTCTTTTGGATCATTAGCACCTGCATACAAATGTGCAGTGACTTCTCCTGTCTTAAAGAATCTCTTAATCCGGCACCCTCGTCCAACACTGCCCTATTGTCTCTGTTTCTCATAGTAGAAAAACTCCTCCCTAGAGTCATCCGTAGTTTCTGACTCTAGCTCCTCTCCTTTCATTCTCTATGGAAGCCACTCGAAAGAGGCTTCTATCGATATCATTCCACTGAAACTGTTCTTGCCAAGGTCACAATTATTTCACGTCGCTAAATTCAATGGTAAATGATCAGTCCCTTTCTTGACTCATCAGCAAACAAACTATAGTTTTAACATTGTTTACCACTTCCTCTTCCTAAGAGGCTAAATGACATTAGTGAAAAGGTAAAGCCCCATGCTTCTCCTAAGAAAAAACAAAGGCAATCAGAAATTATAAGAAAAACAAACTTATCTAAAAGAAAGTCAGGGTTCAACTATGAAGCAATCTGTCTATTATAAAATGTGGCATACATTTATGCAATTGATACAGTGTAAGAAAATATATTGTTTGACTTTAAAATTTGGACTTTTTTTTCTAGTGTCACAGCTTTTAGTGACAAATGAGTACATTTCTTTCTTTATCCCACAGCCTGACTTTGTTTAGTTCTACAGTGAATCCTATATTCAAAATCACACTATTGTAAGTGCTGCATGGTGAATCCCGGATTTAAAAATAAATATATATACACAGCATAAATAAATTAATTAGAGCTAGAGAGACTAAACCCATATAGGCTAGAAACATTGAGAATATAAAAGTAAGTTTAGTTATAGAAGTCAGGAGGTGGTATAGTGAGAACTGGAGGCATGTGGAAAAATCCCACAGAAGAATAAAAAATAACTACAATGAGTTGGGAGGAGAGAAGTGGGCTGATGAGGTTTGTGTAAGTGAAGGATTCAGCGGGAACAGAAATCTAGTCTTCACTTTGCTCAACCACCCATGTGTGTCAGGTGGCCAGCTTAAGGAATCCCTTTCTGATTTCTACTAGGACTGGGTGAGGAGTGGAGGGGCAGCCTTTCTGCCTGAACCAGGAGTGCAATCCTCTGTGATTCTGCCATCCTCCATCTTCAAACGCTCAAGATACGTTGGGAAGAGTGTTGCTTCTCTAGGTGTGGAAATCACAGAAGCTCCCATTCCCTTCTTAGTTTCAGAGGGGAGCTCTTGAAACCTCCCTCCCTTACAGCTGCGTGGGTCTTTTCAACCCTGAGCACTCACTCATTCTCTCTCTCTCTCTCAGACCGCACAATTCCCCTCCATTAGCCCAGGCCTAGGCAAAACAAAAGCTAGGAGGAGGGGTGTCTTCTGGGTGCCTGGCAACGGATACTTCCTGCAGAGTAGCACAAAGGGTCCCTCATGCTGGCTGGGAACACAAAGGCCAGGCTATCTTCTGGGAGGGAGGAGAGGAAAACGTACTGTAGCAGCAAACTGGTATTTTCAGAGAGATTTTGCATCTTTCCCTCCCGCCCCCCACCTCCCAAAGGATCTTTGAATCTCTGAAAAGAAAATGTTTCGCCACCCTGATGCCCCTCCAAGAAGGCCAGACCCTAGTTTCCCAGGATGTTCAACCCCCCACCATTTGAAGCCACCTATTGGTTGGTGGGGAATCTTCCCCAGATGTCCTTCAGGAAGAGGCATGGGAGCCAGGGTCTGCAGCAAATGTGCTGAGAGTCCCAGGTTGGGAAGGCAACCCCCAACTCACTGTGTGTCCCAATCTTAGAATCTTCTTAGTCTGATCAAGTCCCTACTAAGCCCCAAGTTTTGGGGAGCAGCATTTGGTTTAAAGGCATCAGGAGAGGAAAAATGTCAATTTTTGACAAAAATAAATCTGGTCCTCTATCTAGGCCAGTACCTTCTTCCTCTTCACCATTCTCATTTTAGGACTTCTGTAGTTTGGGGTAAAAGGGAAAACTAAAGGAGCCTGCAGAGCCTAATCTGAAGTGTTATTTGGAGTGTTTCCACTCCCTGCACCTCCCTGATTTTCCAGCATCACCATAAACACACCTCATCTCCCCTATCCAGCTGCCAGTTCATCAATGGATGCAGTCTACCATCAGAAGAGCAAAAACAAGGCCATTATGCCTCTGTAAACCTTCAGTGGCTTGCTCTAAATATTCCTACTAAACAGGGCTCCTGGTCTCCACTGGGACCACTGGAGGCCTCCTCCACGATGCAGTTGCTTCACTTGGGTTCCAGGCCACTCTTTCAAGGACCAAGTGGGAGTCACGTCTGGGCCAGACCAGAGGGTACCCAGCCTTAAGTGCCCAGCTTCCAGGATTATGGAAGGGTCCTCACTTCAAGCTCCCCAAGGCCTGCACAAGGGTAGTCAGGGCTTGTGATTGCTGTGGCAAATTCCAATCTATCACAGCAGGCGAGACATGGACTACTGAAGTCAACCCATCCATGTCTAGCTCCTTCACTCATGGAATTAAGCAATAGCTTCCTTGTCCTGCTCTTTTCCCTCTCCTTCACCTGCTGTGGTGGAAAGGAGAGGCATGGGGGTGGGGAGGAGATACACAGAGCTGAGGGAGGGTGAGTGTGCAGCAGAGTGAGACACTCAGTGTTGACAAACCCATGTCTGCTTTAGACAAGCCTGGTCTACAGTTCCTGGGCCAGTTCCTTCTGTAGCAAAGGTCTGTATTTACACTTGAATCCAGTGTAAATACAGACCCCATGCTTTCTGAAAACCTTTTAGGCAGATGCTTAGGGAGGTAAACTGAAGTGTCCTCTGGTTTTCAGTAGACTCTAAATCCTCTTCTATTTCTAAAGTTCTCAGAGATTCAGGTGCAGTGTCTGAGAAAGGTTGTCTTAAGCAAAGACACTCAAATTGTGTCTCTACAGAATCCACGTGTTGAAGTCTGATGCCCAATACCTCAGAATGTGACCTTATTGGACATAGAATCTATATAGATACAATTAGTTAAGAAGAGGGAATACTGGGTTAGGGCGGGTCTCTCATCCAATATGACTGAGGTTCTTAAGTAGAAATTTGGAGATAGACACACGTGGGGAGAACACCAAGGGAAGGTTGGAATTTTGCTGCCACGAGCCAAGGAACTACCTGAAGGTGGGAGAGAGAGATCTGGAAGCCTTAGCATTTTCCGAGGGAGTGCGGCTCTGCTGACACCTGGATCTTGGAAATGTAGCCCTATAATTGTGAGAAAATAAATTTATGTTGTATAAGCCACTCAGTTTGTAGTGTTTTGTTACAACTGTCTTAGGAAACTAATCCATCTGAGCTATTTCATCAGTTGGCATCATTTCTGGCCTTAGTTATCTGTCACTGTGGTACCATCTACTTAACACTCCCACTTCCCCCAGCCTGGGACCTGCAGTGACTTGTTTTCTGATTGATTTCCACTATGGGCTTCTCTGACCACCAATTCCAACTGCTTGGCCTGTAACTTGAACAGCAAGCATGGCCATGTTGGAAGACACTGGGGCTGCCCTTGCATTCCTGGAAAAGGGTTCATTTCTTAACAGACATTCAGAATCTGAGAGAGTGGCCTTAAAGATTGCCCTCTGTGTCATTTCGTTTTCATTATGGTCTCCTGGGATAAATAGCAAAATCCAATAAACCCAAGAAAAGTTGTCTTTGGGTTTTCTTTCTGACATGTTTGTTAATATCTCACTCAGTGTTTGCCCAAGAGTCCTGAAGCATTTTACAGGTTTTCAAAAAGTGTTATTTCAAAATCCATTGGTTTGTCCCAAATCAACAGTGACTTATGAAAGTCCTCACTCAGCCCTGTCAATCAGTTCTCCAAAAGAGTTAAGACCTTGTCAAAACAAACTATGGCATACAGTTTTATGGATTTTGACCAGCCACGAATTACCCAAGATTTCACATAAATCCTGGATCTATCCTCCTCATCATGGGGAGTAAGAAATGTCACATTTCTTGAATTCCTATAAATCAACCATATAAACTCAGGTTGACAGAAAATTCAATCTCAGTCGTCTGGGGCTCTGTTTCTCCCAGGTTTGGGGAATGATGTGGAGGTTTCACATGGTTCATAATGCTGAGAAGTAGCCTCTGGTTATGGGTCTACAGTGGTCACTGTCGAGCCCTCTACATTATATACTTGATGGTCCCTTGTCAGAGTGGTTTTGCTTCTTCGGTGCTGTACTTGGGCCCAGGGATCTTTGCTGAGGTGGTTGTCATGTGCTTTGTGTCCAAACCCCTCTAGTGCACAAGACAGCCATTGTGACCGAGGCCCTGGAATCTCCAGGGCCTCATGGGGGACACAATTGGAGTCCTTGGCAATTGTGTTATCATAAAACCTTTAGTCTTCTCCCTAAATCCTCAAAGCCCCATTTGTCAAGGGACTGCTTCTGACTCTAGCTCTAATACTGGATTGAATCATTGTGTTAGTCTGTTCTCATGCTGCTAATAAAGACATACCCAAGACTGGGTAATTTATAAAGGAAAAAGCTTTAATTGACTCACAGTTCAGCGTGGCCAGGGAATAGCCTCAGAAAACATAGGATCACGATGGAAGGGGAAGCAAACATGTCCTTCTTCGTATGGCAGCAGCAAGGAGAAGTGCTGAGCAAAAGTGGGAAAAGCCCCTTATAAAACCATCAGATCTCATGAGAACTCGCTCACTCTCACAAGAACAGCACGGGAAAAACCCACCCTCATGATTCAATGACCTCAAACTGGGTCCCTCCCATGGCACTTGGGGATTATGGGAGCTACAATTCAAGGTGAGATTTGGGTGGGGACACAGGCAAATCGTATCAATCATGTCCCCCAGAATTCACGTATTTCCTAGAACCTCAGAATAAAACCGTATTTAGAAATTAGGTCTTTGCAGATGTAATTAGGTAAGATGTCATGCTGGAAGCAGGCGGGCCCTACTCCAATGTGACTGGCATCCTTATGAGAACAGGAGAAGAAACAGACATACAGAGAGAAAGCTGAGTGACAACGAAGGTAGCGATTGAAGGGATGTGTCTACAAGCCAAGAAATGCCAAGGACAGCCAGCAAACACCAGAATCTGGAAGAGGCAAGGAAGGGGTCTTCCCTGGGATTTTCAGAAAGAACAGGGCCTGCTGATATCTGTATTTCATGCTTCCAGCCTCCAGAACCACGAGAGAATAAATTGCAGTTGTTTTAAGGCACCCACAGTATGGTGCTTTGTTGTGCAGACCTTGGAAACTAACATAAACCCAAGCACTGGCTTCTCTTCCCCTTGTCAGTCAGACAATCCAGAGCCATTCTGCCATCAATCTGGACTTTAGCAAAACAAAAGCCAGGAGGAGACGGGTATTCTCAGCACCAGGTCACTGCTGCTTCTCATCTGCTGCTCAATGCCCCAAGGCAGGGCACACTAAGCCTCGTAAGCCTGGGAGGGCAACACACTCAGTGTCTACAGAAACTATCCATGTGGAATTCTTACACATTCTCTTGAAGTCGATGAGGGAAAAATGTTCTTGGATGAGTCTTTCTATTCAAATGTTTCAATCTCCAGATATATTTGAACTCCATATGTCTGGTGTTGTCACCCACTCATGAAAGACTTGAAATCAGAAATAAAGCAAAAAGATTGCTTTGGCCACTGAAAAGTGCAAGTATGGTCTGTGTGTTTTACTCACCATGGGAGGGGCTGACACCCCTTCCTCAGACACAGAGTCTATCTAATTATATGGGTGATTTTGGTTTATCTGTCTTTCTTTAATGTCCTGATGTTCCTCCCTAGGTTTCAAGTGGGGAGTGGAGAGTAGAGAAAATGGAGTGTAGGAAAAAGGTGAGTGAAGAGCTGCAGTCTGTGGGGCCCTTCTGCGAGTCAGTGGGCTGGCCAGCAGAAAGCACTTACAGAGGAGAGAGGGTCTGCCTGGAGGCCCTTCAAGGCTGGGCAGCTGCTCAGCATTCTGGGCTTTTGTCTTGAGGACCCACACAGACCCTTGTCTTACCTCCCCGCAATCCAGCCTTGGCAAATCTACAGCTAGTGTAGACACAGAGAACAACTTCAAGCAGCCCTCACTTCAGAGACCCAGGGCTGGCCTCATCCTACCTTCCCGGCAGCCACCCGCCTGCCTCCACCGTCCAGGAGCCAGATCCTCTCACCGCTCAGCCCCCAGCAGCAGTTCCCTGGGTGAAACCTTGACCCTGATTCTTAAACCTTCTTTCCTAAAGTCCCAAAGAATGAAATACGTCCCTCCCTTCCCACCCAGTTTCTTCCCCCAGCCTTGAAGTTTTCATTTGTGGTTTTCAGATCTGCCCCTTCTCAGGATGATCATGGAAATTTCCATTTGCTTCATGGAGTTGCATCCCCAAACCAGAGGGACTGGCCTTCTTATTTGGTGCCAGCAAGACAGTGATGTCTACTATGCATAGCAGAGTAGACAGAGTGTACTGAGTAATCCACTGCGATAGATGCCATTGACTTACTGGCATTACATTATTGTGGTTCCTCAAGGCAGAGTGATTTAGTCTGGTATCACACCACCTGCAAGACATCGGTGGACAGTTCAGATTGAGCCTGGTCAAATCTAGTTCAGTTGTTTTTCTTTTTCTTCTTCTTTTTTAAAAAATACACTTTATTTTTTTAGAGTAGTTTTAGGTTCACGGCAAAATTTAGCTAAAACTACAAAGATTTTCCATATACCCCCCACCCCCGCTACACACGCACAATCTCTTTTATTAATCTCCCCCACCAGAGAAGTCCACTTGTTAACATTGATGAGCCCACATTGATACATCATTTTCATACAGAGTCTAGAGCTCACATTAGGGTTCACCCTTGGTGTTGTATGTTCTGTGGATTTGGGCAAATGTTTAAACACACGTATCCACTGTTACTGTATCATCCAGAGTAGTTTCACTGCCCTAAAAATCCCCTGTGTTTTGCCTGTCCATCCCACCCTCCTCCCTAGACCCCAGCAACCACTCATCCTTTTAACCTCTCCATAGTTTTACTTGATCCAGAATGCCACTGTTAGAACCATACACTATGTAGCCTTTCTGGATTGGCTTCTTTCACTTAGTAACATGCACGTAAGGTCCCTTCATGCCTTTCATAGATTGACAGCTCTAGTTACTTTTCACCATTTTTCAGTGTAAGTTAGGGGTTGAGCCTGCTTGCTCCTCCTGCTAACTTCAGGTCTCAAATTCCAACTCATAGTCTCCCTCCCTCCCTCCCTCCCTCCCTCCCTCCCTCCTCCCTCCATCCCTCCCTCGCTTCCTTCCTTCCCTCCCTCCCTCCCTCCCTCCCTCCTTCCGTCCTTCCTTCCTTCCAACTGTCATCAATCTATCTTAGAGTAAGAATTCAAAAAAGAGAATACTGTCACAAAAGATGCACATGTATGTGTTTATCTGAACTTAAAAATTTCCTGGTGGAAAATAAGTCTTATTTGACGTTTGGTTTGACACTGAGGGTGATTAACATATGTGGCAGATGTTATCTACAGATTGGATCTGAGTTCCTTGCTTTGATGCAAATAATAAAAGAATATGCATTATACAGTACCTTGGAAAATGTAGACTCTGCAACTATTTTAACTTATGGTAAAACATTTAGATGTCATCTTTAAAATGTGTGATGAGGTGCGGAGTATTTAAAGAGTTTTTCGGCTGGATGTGGTGGCTTATGCCTGTAATCTCTGCATTTTGGGAGGCTGAGGTGGGTGGATCACTTGAGGCCAGGAGTTCGAGACCAGCCTGGCCAACACGGTGAAACCCCGTCTCTACTGAAAATACAAAAATTAGCCAGATGTGATGGTGTTCTCCTGTAATTCCAGCTACTCCTGAGGCTGAGGCAGGAGAATCACTTGAACCTGGGAGGCAGAGGTTGCAGTGAGTCAAGATTACACCACTTTACTCCAGCCTGGGTGAGAGAGTAAGACTCTGTCTCAAAAAAAAAAAAAAAAAAGCTTTTCAAATTCTTTCATGGTACAAATGAACAAAAACGTTGAGGACTATATTAGTTAGTGTTCTCTAGAGGGACAGAACTAATAGAATAGAAAAATACATCTATATGTAAAGGAGAGTTTAACAAGCATTAGCTCCCATGATCACGAGGTCCCACAATAGGCCATCTGCAGGCTGAGGAGCAAGGACAGCTAGTCCAGGCTCCAAAACTGAAGATTGGAATCCGGTGTTTAAGGGCAGAAAGCATCCAGCACGGGAGAAAGATGCAGGCTGGGAGGCCAGGCCAGTCTCTCTTTTCACATTTTTCTGCCTGCTTATATTCTAGCCGAGCTGGCAGCTGATTAGATTGTGCCCACCCAGATTAAGGGTGGGTCTGCCTTTCCCAGCCCACCCACTCAAATGTTAATCTCCTTTGGCAACACCATCACAGACACACCCAGGATCAATACTCTGTATCCTTTAATCCAATCAAGTTGACACGCAGTATTAACCATCACAAGGACCATCAGCTAGAAGCAACTGAGTGAAGGAGCAAAGGTGACTTTGTATTTCACACATCAGTTACTCTTCAGGACATCATTGTATGACAACACAGTACACTCATTACCCAGAATAATCCGGAAGATGTGCATTCTGGTTCCTACCATAGTTAACTAAGGCATACTAATTAGGATAATTAAAATAAAATTTCAGAGTGGTCATCAAAAAATTTACTCATTATCTGGTTCCCCGACTCTGGTAAATGTGGATATACTATATGTTTTTAACTGCCTACTATGATGTATAAATATTTTGCCATGTGGAGAAGAAAATAGATAACACCACTGAGGATAAGGAATGATAAGATTATATCTAGTGGTGTTTGATACTCATCTTTGTCCTATTCTTTTTTTTTTTTTTTGAGACGGAGTCTTGCTCTGTCTCACCCAGACTGAAGTACAGTGGCATGATCTCAGCTCACTGCAGCCTCCGACTCCCAGGTTCAAACGATTCTCCTGTGTCAACCCCCCTAGTAGCTGGAACTACAGGTATGTGACACCACTCTTGGCTAATTTTGTATTTTTAGTAGAGACGGGGTTTCAGCATGTTGGCCGGGCTGGTATCCAACTCCTGACCTCAGGTGATCCACCTGCCCCATTCTCCGAAAGTGCTGGGATTATAGACGTGAGCCACTGTGCCCGGCCTTTGTCCTATTCTTCACCTACCCCTTGAACTTGGACAAGGGAATTTCCTTGTCAGTCCTTTCTCAGGGTGAGGCAATGTAAGAATTGCATCTGTAGGGCCCAGGGCACAGCAACACCAGTTCACATTCTGCAGTGCAAATGATACAGATTTGACTCATATTTTTTGATAATAATTTAAAAAATGAAAGATAACATGAAAGTAGTAATGCTACTACCTAATAGTTAGTGGTTTCCTTTGTAAACTAAAGTCACTGAGTAAGTCACTGTGTGGCCAACTGCTTAACCATGGAGGGGCTCAATTTCTCTACCTGTCGAAAGGAGACACTAAACTAGACAGTCTCTGAGGTCACTTTCAGTCCTTACGTGTTGGGATTCTTAGTGATGTCATTATAAAGCTGAAGAGAAGAAATGATCAGGAATCATTTTACTTATTCAACTATGACTGCACATCAGAAAAAAAATCTTTTAAAGCCCTATAATGGTTAAGCTGTGGGTAGAAGACTTTAGAAAAATGCAAATCTCCTCTTCCCAGAAATAGTTTTCCGGAAACCAATCAAGAAAGGCATCTGAATGTTGCTCTTCCGAAAAGTGCCCCCTCTTTGATCAACATGTTTGCTAACTCCTTTTTCTTAGCTTTCTTAGACTTACCAGTCTTTGAACCCAGGTTTCCTCTTCTTTCATTCTCAAATGTTTAGTTAAGAGGTAGAAGGATCGTTTTGAGAAGAGGAAAGTGCAGTTTGCCTGACATCGTATTATTATCCATTAAGTCGATCTAGAGTTGACTGGGTTGTGGAAAGGCTTGAAATGGATTGTGATAAAGGTGAAGTTTGGGGAGAGGCTAGACTCTGGTTGCTGGTGGGTTTGTGGGTGGAACACTTGGGACAGGGTCTAGGGGAGGGCCGCTGTCACTGCTGAGCTATCCAGCATGGTGGACGGGTCCCAGTTCTTCTCCCTTTTTCAGAAGGCAGATATAAGGTGCTGCTTACGCCTGCCTAGCAGACATTCGGAAAGCAATAAAAAAGAACTATTTTCATCCAGCCAGTGAGTCCTATATAGGAGCTCCAACAATGAGGAATTTAAAAGGCTCACCTGCACATCAGAGCTTCCAGAGCCCCAGAATCAGAAAGTTGTTTTGAGAACAGATTGCAAGAATACATTCATTTCCAAGTTCCCAGGATACAGAAGACTTTTTTCCTTCTACCACCTTACTTCTCATCAATAAATTCCATATAATAAAGACGACTGAAGTGGCAAAGTACCTCAGCCTACCTGGGCCACTCTGCGTTGCTCTGAAGTGGTGCAAGTCTCTGGAATTAGGAAAAAATGCTTAATTGCTGCTTAGAAGTTGCTGTAAAGTTAGAGCATCCAGCAAAGGGATGGAAGTGCTAAAAACTGCCTCATGACATTTTCCTTTCTTTCTGTAGAATTTTTTTTTTTTTTTTTTTTTTTTGAGGCAGAGTCTTGCTTTGTCCCCCAGGCTGGAGTGTAGTGGTGCAATCTCGGCGCTCACTGCAACCTCCACTTCCCGGGTTCAAGCAATTCTCCTGCCTCAGTCTCCCAAGTAGCTGGGATTACAGGCCCCTGCCACCACACCCAGCTCATTTTTATATTTTTAGTAGAGATGGGGATTCACTGTGTTAGCCAGGCTGCTCTCAAACTCCTGACCTCTTGATCCATCCGTGTTGGCCTCCCAAAATGCTGGGATTACAGGCATGAACCACCATACCCGGCCTTTTTCCCATAGAAATTTTTAAGTGTTCCATTTCTTGTGAACCATCACAGGATGATGACAGGTCTAGATATTAAGAATTCCATTAAAATGTCTTCCCCGAGTGAATACCCTTCCATGCCCAAGGTAGCCCCTGTGACACAGACTGTGCCTCAAATCTCAGTACAAAACAGAATAAAATAAGAATTCTGGACATAGTGAAAATATCAACCTGAAGAGGCCATTTATAACTAAAAATAAAAACAAGTGTCCTTACTAAACAGAACTTGGGATCTGGGAAGTTGTGAAAAGTTGGTTGCTGGATGTGATGTGATAAGAAGAAAGGAACCTTAGATCAAAGACTTCAGCTTTAAGATTCACATTTAGAAAGGAAGAATCTTAGAATCAAAGAAAGGTCAGGCACGAGTGTAATGAATAGAGTCAGATAGCCCGGAAGAGTTTCTGGTCCTTCGATAAGAACACCTCACTTATCTTTCTCTTTGTATTACCTTGCATTGCACCAGACACATGGTAAGCATCCAATATTTGGATAGAGGGATAAGTTTCTAAGTGAATGCCGATGCTCCCTTTGCTCTAGGGCCCTAACACACCTGGCCAGGTATAGACAGAGTACAAATAAGCAGCTAACAGGTCATAAAAACTGCACAGAGCAGTTGACAAGAGCAACTCTGAGGATTCAAGTGGCTGTCTCTTTCCCCAAGAGACTGTGTTACCAGTTCAGTCACTCTCCTCAGTCCATTGCATTGGAAGCCTGCTCTTCCCACCCTCTCTCAAAAGGGGGCAGCAGAAAAGAGAAAATTCAGGTTCCTGACCTGCTGTGAGCAAAGCTACTCCACTCCCACAAATGATGTAATGCAGATTTCCCAAACTCTGTTCTTTTAAAAGTTAATGCTGTTTTTTTTTTCAAGGAAATTATGAATCCAAAATCTAAAAGTATGAGGAAATCTATACTAAAACTGTTTCCACATGTATACTGCAACATTTCTCAGACATGAAACTTTTTTTTATGTCCTGAGAACAAAGAGCATATAATATGAAGAATTTCTCAAACTTTCTGAACCATGAAACAGCCTCCTCCTTTTTTAATTCCACAGACTATCTATTAACATCTCAATGGTCATACAAGCTCTGCAGAAGATGAGTTTGGAAGCTGTCCTAGCAAGTCTCATCCTATTTTCATGCTGAAGCTGATTCTCTCGGCTTTCAGGTATCGGCTCTCTTTGCCAACAGGGAGAGAAGGATCGCGACTTTGACCAGTGCCATTTCATGGGGTAGACTTCTCTGAAGATGGAGCCTGAAGAATGGAAATATACCCCGATCCTTTACGCATGCCCTTTCTCCTCCTGGTAGCTATCTCACCACTCCTGAGAGGTAAGGGCAGCCCCCAGATTTTCACCTGGGAGTTAAAGATCTCACCAGGGACCTCCAGCTGTGTGTTGACCTCTATGAAACGCTGAGTCAGTCCATGTTATTGTAAAGACTGGAGATGCCTGGACCTTTCTGGTTTTTCACCACTGTTTCAGTTGCCAGTCTTCTGTCATATGCTGCTTCCAGCCTTATTTAGAAAGGGAAAGCATGGTTTGAACGGATAAACAAATGGACTAAGCGTTACCTCGATTCTCTTCTGCAGTTGCTATTGCTGTTGCCTTGGTGAACGGTTCATATTTATATAGCACCTTAATCGTTTTTAAGATGTTTTCAAATGCTTCAACTGATTTTATCTTAACTAAAATCTTTTGAGAGAGTTTATGTTAGGGAATCTTTGTACTCTGGGTAACACTAGCCAAAAATGAATTTGTTGCTTGGCCTTTGAGTGGTTTATAGAACTGAAGGGAAAAGTAAGAACAAAGTCTTGGGAAAAAGCAGAATAGTTCAGGAGAAACAAGTCATAGAAACTAATGGTCTTTTTTGAGACTGTTCTATCCAGATGTAGTCTAATGCTACCTCTCAAGAGGGACAGAATATTTAATCGTCATTGCAGGTAGAGGGTGGTGAACATTAATTGGCAGGTACATCAAATTGGCAGACAATATGCAATTCCCCCTTTCCCCATCATGAAAAAAACCTACAGGAATATTGCCAAAAGGAGAGAGGTTGGCTTCTGGGAGAGCAATTGACAGCTTTATATGAGGCAAGTGTATGTGCCTGTCTTAGAGATGATGAAACTGAACCTAAAGAGATTATTAGACCTGCCCAAAGTCATGGATAATGAAGTTCTTACATTAGAGTTTATATTCTTTTACTTTGGATCCAATATTTTTTCTCTTTTTTTATGTTCCTTTTTTTTTTGTTTTTTGTTTGGTGTTTTTTTTTTTTTTTTTTTTTTTTTGAACAAGGGTTTAACAATTTAAAACAAACATGGGTGCAATGGTGTAATCTCAGCTCACTGCAACCTCTGCCTCCCAGGCTCAGGTGATCCTCCCACCTCAGCCTCCTGAGAAGTTGGAACTACAGGCATGGACCCCCACAACTGGCTAATTTTTGTATTTTTTGTAGAGATGGGGTTTCACCATGTTTCCCAGGCTGATCTTGAACTCTTGGGCTCAAGTGATCCGCTTACCTCAACCTCCCAAAATGCTGGGATTACAGGTGTGAGCCACTGTGCCCTGTACCAATATTTTTTTCTGTTATTACTTTATACCTCTATGGATTCCCTTGGATGCAGCAACAGCTGTCATTTATTGTAGATGACTGTGGTCAGATACTGTTCTAAATACTTTCTATATATTAATTCGTTTAAGCCTCACAAGAACCCTATGAGATGGCTGCTATTGTTGTACTTATCTTTTAGAAAAAAGGAAACGGAGTCATTAAAGAGGTTCTAGAGCTTGTAAGTGGTACAGCCAGAATCAGAACCAAAACCAGTCCTAGAATCTACTTTCAAAATGACGCTGCAAGGAAATCACATAAGATTGATGGGACGTTTGACTGTGTATATCTTTTTCTCCTTCCTCCTTTTCTCCTGGATTTCTTTAAACACATATTTAGTGAGCAACTCAAGGTTTCAGACACCATGCCAAACTCTGAAGGAATGTGAACAAGGTGGTCATGACCTTGTGCTCACAATGTTGACAGACTAATAGGGAAAACAGATTAGTAAATTATCACAGCATTCTCTGTTTAATGCTCTATCCATGAAAGCAATATGTTCCCCCTCGTCCAGAGACGAGAGCACTTGGCCCAGTCCAGGGGAGGAAGGTCAGAGAAGACCGAAGCACCTTGCAAATGTGGCTGGGTAGGGAGTGAGGGGAGATAGAAAAGAGGATATCAGTCAGTCTCTCAGCATAGAAGGGCAAGTATAAAATACAGCCAGGGCCAGGCACATGGGTCATACCTGTAATTTCAGCACTTTGGGAGGCCGAGGCAGGTGGATCACCTGAGGTCAGGAGTTCGAGACCAGACGGTCAACATGGTGAAACCCCATCTCTACTAAAAATATAAAAAAATTAGCCGGGCATGGGTGTGGTGGCAGGCACTTGTAATCCCAGCTATTCGGGAGGCTGAGGCAGAACAATCGCTTGAACCCGGGAGGCGGAGGTTGCAGTCAGCTAAGATGGAGCCATTGCACTCCAGCCTGGACAACAAGAGTGAAACTCCATCTCAAAAAAGAAAAACAAACAAACAAACAAACAAACACAGCCAGGCACCATGGAAGACCCGAAGCCAAGACCATTGTCTTGGGGCCACAGAGTCCTGCCTCTGCTTCACTCTGTGAGTTTCCATTCGCCAGCGCTCACCCTTCTTTTATCATGCATGTCTCTTTTGATCCTGCTATTATAACTTCGGCTTACACGAGCTTTGGTCTGCTAGGGCCCTGACCTGATATGATCTATTATTAATCCAAACATTCACTATGATGCAGGATACAGCAGAGTGGCCCTCTCAGCATCCATCTTACCTTCCCTCCCACTGGAGAGACTAGACAGCTACATTTCCCAGGTTTCCTTGCAATAGGGCTGTAGATATCAGTTAGATACACCTGCGCGAAGATGAATATGATGGGAGTGTTGTGTTTTCTGTTTTTTGTTTTCCTCTTTGGGGAGTTTCTGCTATCCTGGGGAATCAGGCAGATATGAGGTTTTCCTGAGTTGGCATTCCAGTATCTATTGCTTCCTAGAGAATGCAGGTATGGGAGCAGAAATGGTCTGATCTCTGGGTTTAAACAATGCATTCCTGAACTCATTGCACCATTGGGCAGCTTAGATGTAGGAGCCCAGCTGATGAGTCAGCTCTGTATTATTCTGGGAGTCATTCCTGAATGCTTGGAATCTTTCAGGCTTTCCAATGAAAATATAAGCACCCAATTCTCTGTGCTAAATTTCTTCCTACTTAAAGTTCCTGCACTGAACTCTGATTAATATAACCATCCCTAACTTAATCAGCGAGGAAAATGATGTGAAAGAGAGGATCCTAGCCTGTCCTATTGACTCCTTGAGCATAAAATATCTACCCCTGGTTAATTTAGTTTTACTGGAGGCTGGCAGGGGCAGAAGCAGGTGGGGAGATGGGAACCACAATAAGGTGGGCGACAAGAGTGTCTAAAAGAATATCAGGTCAAGGAGGCAATGATTGGCTTCACTGCCATGTAGTTCATGTGGGGACCAGATTGCAGAGTTCACGTCAGGAAGTGGTGAGAGATGGATCTGGAGGCATCAGCCCATGCAAGACCCTGTGGGGTATTTTAAGTCTCATGAAAAAATTTAGACCAATCCTAAGAACAACTAGAAGTTGGAGAAAAGTTTAAAACAACTGGAAGCCATTTAAGTGTCTAGATTTTAGAAAAAAACTCTTGTGCCACTATGGAAAATGGGCTTGGGAAGGCAAGAATGCCCACAGAAAGACCTGTTAGAGGCTATTGCAGCTCTCCTCATGGGAGATTATAAGGTGGCCTGGATTTAGAGAGTGGCAGTGGAGTGGGGAAGACTGAATGGAGGTATGAGGTTTTTAGCAGAAATAGTTATCTGGAAAGGACTGTATTTCTCCAGCATATTCATAGGGGCAGATCCAAGTTTTGTGGGCCCTGAGATTTATAAAATTTGGGGACCACTGTTTTAAAAACTAATAATACAAAAAAATGAAAGTGAGTATTTATTTTGATAAACTACAATTTTAAGAAAATTGAAGCCAGGCGTGGTGGCTAATACCCGTCATCCCAGCACTTTGGGAGGCTGAGGCAGGCAGTTCACCTGAGGTTGGGCATTCGAGATCAGCCTGACCAACATGGAGAAACCCCGCCTCTAACTAAAAAATACAAAAAATTAGCCTGGCATGGTGATGCATGCCTGTAATCACAGCTACTTAGGAGGCTGAGGCAGGAGAATCACTTGAGCCCGGGAGGCAGAGGTTGCATGAGCTGAGATCGTGCCATTGCACTCCAGCCTGGGCAACAAGAGGGAAACTCCATCTCAAAAAAAAAAAGAGAGACAGGATATCTAGTTCTCCCGCTCAGGCTGGGGTGCAGTGGTGTGATCTCAGCTCAGTGGCATGATCTCGGCTCACTGAAACCTTGGCCTCCCAGGCTCAGGCAATCCTCCTGCTTCAGCCTCCCAAGCAGCTGGGACTACAGACACATGCCACCATGCCCAGCTACCTTTTGTATTTTTCGTAGAGATAGAGTTTCGCCATATCGTTCATGCTAGTTTCAAACTCCTGGGCTCTAGCGATCTGTCCATCTTGGCCTCCCAAAGTGCTGGAATTGCAGGCATGAGCTACCATGCCTGACAATAAATTATAAATGATAACAAGCTGCCAAGCATTACAAAAATTGCATAATCCAGGAATTGCTTGATACACTTCCATAATACCTTTTTCCTTTCATTTTTTGATTGCATACTTTTTGGTCTTTTTTTCACAACACAATTTTTTTTTGTGACATTACTTTCTATATAGAGAAAATAAAAGAATCCAGTCTGTCCTCTAGCATGGCCCTCTGCTATGGCCCTAAGAGCTGTAGGACAGGGTCACATTGAGAGATAGCCTTTAGCCCTGTGCTTTTCCATCTTTGTGCCATGTGAGTGACAATGTGGAATATGTGCAACGTGAGATGGCATAGTGAGTAGCAAGAGAATTCCTGGAAGTCCTTTCTGTACTAAGAGAGCTAGTGAGAGCTTAACTGTACATGGTTAAGTGCTTGTGAGCCATCCGTAAGAAACCAAAACCAGGCCCGGTACAGTGGCTCACACTTGTAATTCTAGCACTTTGGGAGGCCAAGGCAGGTGGATCACTTGAGGTCAGGAGTTTGAGAACAGCCTGGCCAGCATGGTGAAACCCCATCTCTACTAAAAATACAAAAAAAAAAAAAAAGTTAGCTGGGCATGGTGACGCACACCTGCAATCTCAGCTACTCGGGAGGCTGAGGCAGGAGAATTGCTTGAACCCGGGAGGCAGAAGTTGCAGTAAGCTGAGATTGTGCCACTGCACTCCAGCCTGATTGACAAAGTGAGACTCTGTCTAAATATATATGTGTGTGTATATATATATATATATATATATGTATATATTTCTAACTTAACTGATCCTAAGTCAGATCTCAAATATTCCATGGCCACCCTTATGTCATGTGACACAAAGGAAACTAGATGTTGCTGGCCAGGTGCAAAGCATTAGTGGTCTTAGCTGATTGCAGTTATTTCATTTTTGCAATTTTTACAAGAACATGTAATTATATAAATGCATTGCTGGTGCCTCCCAGGGCCTTGGAAGGGCTGGTGTGAATGAGGGGCCCTGCTGCTTAAACTTCATTAGCTTCCTGATTAATCTGCCTCTGCACACACGAAAAAGGAAGTATCTAGTTGAGTCCAGTGTCATTCCTAGTTCTTGGTTTAAAGCAAAAGAAACCAACTCCAACTTGGAAACTGTAGTCAAGAATAACTCCCCAAATCCTGCTTTGAGCTAATCTAGCCACCCCTGAGCACATACCTAACAGCATATATCTAGCAACTCTGACATTAAATATTTTGGCCAGAGCCACTGCCACCATTCTCGCTGCAAGGTGGGTCCTGTAGATCCTCCTACTTTGTCCCACAGCTTCTGATGCAAAATCCAGGGTATATGAACTGTTTGGCAGAGCCTGGTCCTGAGTGAGAAAAGAAAGTGTCAGACCTTTCCAACTTCTGTTTAGGAGACAGGTTCTTCCACGCAGAGGGGAATTCCCAACACAGGAAGGGTCTTCAGATCCTCGGCAGCCTAGAAGAAAATAAAAACCTACGACAAGCTCTAACACGTCCACCCACGCTGAAATGTAGTGAGTTCATCTTAAGAAGCTGAGCACGAGGTTTCACATTTCAGCTTTCTGCTCTGAAATTTCCCTGAGTTATTCAGATTTATTTAAGCTTGGAAAGTAGTCATTTTCTGTGCAATGCCCTCCTCATTGTCTAGTACACAAGGGACATGTAATGAAAGCGGACCAGAACCGTCAACCCAATAACTGCTGCCTGTTGTCATGTATGATCAAGCAACGTTTTCTGACTTCACAGTATCAAAGACAGGTTAATCTCAAGGAGAGGGTTAATCGTTGCACAGCTTTTTGTTAAAGCCCTCTATCCAAGGGGCCTGGCGATTGAACTGAGGGAGATTTTTAAATTAAAAATAATTTATTTGGAAAAATAGCTAATCAAAGGAAGAACAGTACTCATTCTATATAGTTGGGCTACAAAGACAGGACATAGGCCAAACTAATAGATACGATGTTGGTATGATTTAAAGGGAGATGATAGTTTGAACAGCTCCATCAGTTGTCCAAATGTACCTTTGAGCAAATTAGAAAAAGCTGCCTTTTCTTCAAGACATTAGTATTGTCATATTCTGGAAAGTTGGCTTTATAAATAAGCAAACTTCAGTCTGCAAAGGAGAATGACTCACTTAGAGTTGTACAGTGTCCAAATTGCACAATGGTAAATGGCAGCCCTAAGTATGAAGAACCTTTCTTCAGATTTATATCTATTATATATACAATATGGTAGAAGTATTAAGCAAACAACTTTTAAGACAGTACTTTTTACACATGATTTACCAGCCCAATCTATTAATAATTTTCAGTTGTTCCAAGTTTCCTTCAAGTCTCTACCAATAGGCACATATAGTTTTAAAAATTATTGTAATAGTAATGAGTATGCAACTTTCTGTGTGTCGCTTTGATTCTCCAACTTAAAATCATTGAAAAAACAATTTATTGCATTGCTACATTGTCTTTCTTTTAATGATTTATCACATATTATATCAAGTGAATGCCATAATGAATTTGGCCATACTTACTTTGTAATTTGAGGGACTTTAATCAACATGTTATGATTGATAATATTCTACACCCAAGGAAAAAGTTATAATGAAAACTTTCAGATAGAGGAGTTATTTAGATAGTGTAAACAGGTGAAATAATAAATATCCTTCCAAACAATCATACCAAGATGAATATTTTATCAGAAGAAGGCTAAACAAGAAGTGAATTTGTATTTGGAATTTTTTTTGTTTGCATAAAGATTATATTTCTCCATTTGAGTTTACGCTGTAATGAGCCATCATAGAAGGTTCATTCCACATCAATGTACTGCAACAGGATGCACTGCAGAGAAGCAATAGGGTGTAGTGAAAAACATGTGGGTTTTGGAATCAAATGGACTTGAACTGCTGTGCTCTGAAATGTTATGTTTTGCAAAAAGAGACTTGTGCAAGAATGCTCATAACAGTTTTATTTGTAATAACAAAAAACTGGAAACAATGCAGATGTCCATCAATAGGAAAATGGATAAACTGTGGTATATTTATCCATATAACACTATTCACCCATAAACAAAATAAACTACTAATATATATAAATACGTGGATGGGTATCAAAATTATGCTCAATGAAAGAAGCCTTACACAAAACTGCATTCTCTATGGTTCCATTATGTCAATGAAGGTTTAGAACAAGCGAAGATAACCTATGTGGAAAAATATCAGAAAATTGGTTGTGTCTAGAGGTTTTTCGTCTCAAAAAAAAAAAAAAAAGAACCTAAACAAGTATCAAACTAGATTAAAAATATGCATTCTGAAGTATTTCAACTTACTTTGATACATAGAAAAACTAATATAGATCGATGGATGGAAGAATTGGTGTATCTAGAGAGAGGTGAATGAGCAAGAATAGTAAAATGTTGAGTGTGGCTTTTCCTGTGGCATTCAAAATTTTGTAATTCAACATTGGAAAATTTTTTGATCTTGGGAATGTTTCATAAGCTTATTGCTTTCGATTTCTGCAAAATGGAAGTAATGGTATTTACTTCACAAGGTTGTTGTGAAGCTTTTAAAAAATTGCCATGAAAATAGGTGTGTTCTGTGGCAGATGTTCATGTGCCCTGCGAAGCTGCTTGTCTTCTCTTTCATCCTTCTTCCCCGCTGTGTCAGTTTGTAAGCCAGGATAGGTGTTTTTGGATTTGGTAGCATTGCCTATGAACAGTGGTCTAAAGTGATACGTAGCAAAATTATTTGGGTTACGAAGAATGAACTGTCTGCTGTCTGCTGATTATATATTTCTTGAGTGGAGGAACAGATTTTAATAATGGAAGCGGCTCAAACTCCAGAGAAGAGGAATAGCCTGTGGTTATACTTGGTCTAAAGAGATTGGCTGAAAGCAGAGAGGAAGGCCAAAATGTTATAGGCAATTATCATATGGATTTTAACATTTAAAAACTAAGTTGTTATTTAGCTCACTAAAAGCTCTATTTGTGAGCATTCATTTATCTAACAAATATTTATTAAGTGTCTACTGCATGCCTGGCATTGTGCTAGGAGCTGGACAAATGTGCAAGATAGAAATAGGAGCCTGCCCTCTTGGAGCATACATTCTAGTATTGCTAAAGTTGATTGGATTTACAGGGATCAGTCTGTTAGCCAGCAAATACTATTTGCTGAGTGCCAGGCATGCAGAATACTATAATAAACCAAACAAACATAGTCTGTACTCTCACAGAGTTTGCAGTCTAGCAGAAAAGGCAGATTTATGGCCAGGAGTGGTGGCTCACACCTGTAATCTCAGTACTTTGGGAGGCTGAGGCAGGCGGATCACAAGGTCAGGGGTTCAAGACCAACTTGACCAACATGGTGAAACTCCGTCTCTATTAAAAATACAAGAATTAGCCGAGTGTGGTGGCGCATGCCTGTAATTTCAGCTACTCAGGAGGCTAAGGCCAAAGAATCACTTGAACCCAGAGGCGGAGATTGCCGTGAGCTGAGATCTTGCCACTGCACTCCAGCCTGGGCGACAGAGCAAGACTCCATCTCAGAAAAAAAAAAAAAAAGGCAGATTTAATGGAATCACTGCATGTAACTATATTGAATACACCACAGTGTGCAAAAGACTGGGAAGGAGAAGTACAGAGTTCTTAACAGAATTGAGGTAGAGTTTCCCCGCTCTAGTCTGGTTGAAAAACATTTTCTCCCCTAAACTTTTCTCTGAGTTAAGAGAATGAGATAAATACAAACAGAGCTTGAGATAGCCAGTGGCCCAGGTCAGGTCACCAGTGGAATAAAGAACAGATTAGGAGCACCAGGAGGTGATGATGTCAGTTCCGTTGCTGAATATTCTTTTTGACACCTGGTGGACTTCCTATGTCCGTGGAGCTCCTGTACAGTTCAGCTACACAAGACGAGTGAGAACTGTTCAACTGCTTTTAACCATAGTGAAGTATTCTGGAATTAGGTTTGTCTTCTGCCTGGTCAAGCCCTATAGCAAATACTCTTAACACTCCCATGGGGCCAAGAAGCTGCTAGAGACACAGGTCGTGGGATCACGAAACAAAGCAATGCTACAACTAACCCATTTCAAGAACGTTTTCCCTCCACTGAGGTCATTGGTTCTGAGCAGAAAGAAGATAGAAGCCAAGAGAATATAGAGAACTTAAAGGAAATATATGTGTCTCACAGATAGAAACTGGAGCTCCTATATAATCGCAATGCACCCTGGGAACAAACAAAATGAGTTGCTTAAAACCATCGTTGCATTACACATTCTTTAGTGAGGACAACTGATGTGTGGGATTCTGAACTTCTCGCCCTCTTAATCAGAAGGGGCCTGGATTATGCTTGGAGGACTTCCATTTTCCAGCACTAGCAGAAGACATACAGCGGGTGCATAATAAATACTAGTTGAATTACTATAGGTTTGTTTCCATTGGCTACCTGATTCCCTAAAAGATAATAAAAATATAGGACTATCTAGTGACCAGCAAAGGAAATGTACAAATAAGTGAATTTAGAGTTTTGCTGTGATTCAGTTAAAATGTTGAAAGGAAGTAACAAAAATTTAACTTCGGCTTAAACAAGCGCAAATTTGTTTTCCTGTCCAGAGAAATGCCTAGGACTAAAAGCCATATTTCATGGCATCTTCTTAAAGTCAAGTAGATCTGAAAGTGTACGAAGCCAAGAAAATCAGAGAAGGACATGGCTGGGAAGTTAGAATATAGGAGAGTTACAGTTTTAGACCTCCTGGATTCATAATCTCAGCTCTACCACTGTTTAGATGTGAGATTATAGGCAAGTTACCCAACCTCCATTTCCTCTTCTGTAATGCTGGTCCTGCCTCAAAGGTATCATTTGAGTTATTGCGCTTAGCACAATTTCTGGCACATAAGCACTCCATACATGCTGGGTTTTATTCCAAATGATTTTTAAGATGATCTCAATTTCCTCTATAAGGTTTTTAAATAAATATGATTTGCTGAATAAATAACTGAAGATAGGATGTCATAACCCTGTAAGATTTTTTTATAAACATATTTACAAATCAGAAAAAGATCCTCTCTCTCATGCCCTGATTGTGCTTCAGATTACAAGACCACCACACCCACACAATGGGTCACTTAGTCTGGCCTCTCTGAGTAGGGAGTATCCTCCTCCTACCTAGGCAAACATGAAACCTAACGGAAGATTCAGTGTTAATTTCTCTCTTAAAGACAATTCTGCATTAAAAAATGGATTGCTTTGCTATAACCTCAGGATATTAAAAAGTCTAAAGAATCTTTGTATTCTGAGTTTGCGTATTCTTGGTCTCAGGCTTTGATTCATCTGACAGGCCTTGGAGAGAAAGACATAGGTATTTACCTAGATCAAAATCAGGTTGAAGCAATAAAGGTATTTTATGCTTTGTGTAAGCTGGTAAATTCCATGACTTTTGGAATAACAGTCTTGCTGAAAAATTGACACACTTTTCCTTCTGGTATGTCTTTGCATAAATTGTTCTTCTTTCTGCAAGATTAACTGATACCATCTGTGAGTATTCTATCCCCACTCTCATCTTGCATTTAAATCTGCATGTTTCTTTTCTCTGCCTCTTTTCAAAGGTGCTAGAATACAAGAGCTACTCTTAGCTAATGGCCAAACACTGCGCCTGAGCTCCTTTTCTTTTAACCCCTTGCTTCCCGCTCTGCATCTAGAGGCAAAAACAATCCTCTGACCCGTGGCCCTCCCCCTGCCTGTGATAGGCTGCTTGGAATAGCAACAGCCTGTGTCACCGAAAAGGGCAAAGCCTTCGGAAATAGAAACAAAGTTGGTCACAAATCACATTAGCTTTGACCGAAGTTTTTCCCCACACTCTTCTTTAGCGTGCTATTATGGGGAAAGTGACCACTTCTGGCAGCGGGGGTGGTCGGGGCGGTTTGGTGGCGGGGGAGCGGCTGTAACTTCTACGTGACCATGGTACCTGTTGAAAACACGGAGGGCCCCAATCTGCTGAACCAGAAGGGGACAGCGGTGGAGACGGAGGGCAGCTACCGAGCCAGCGGCAGCCGGCATCCTCCCTGGGCGAGAGGTAAAGTGAGCCTGCAGGGCTCGGGTGACCCGCAGAGCAGCAAGCTGAACTCGCCTCCCAAGTCGTGTGTGTGTGTGTGTGTGTGTGTGTGTGTGTGTGTGTGTGTGCGCGCACGCCACTCGCGCGCATATGGGCGTGCTGCATTCGTGGAGGGAAGGGGACAGGGTCTGGTGGGACGTGAGATAGCTCGGAGTGTAATGTTGTGAAGATCGAAGTCTTGGTACGTGCCAAGAAAATACAGGTTACACATCCACCACTGGTATGATGGGTCCCCTTGATTGTGTTTACATAATGCAATATATGGATCTTTTTTCATATTGGAAAGGTCCACCTGCAAAGATAGTCTCATTTGTAAACACACACAGGCACACGCATGCCCACATTTTTTCATTTATTGTCACAAACGGACACTGTCACCAGTTGACATTATAACCACTGTTTTAAAAATCAGTATTTTAAACAGGCTTCATAAAATTATTAGTTATGTAATCAATGAGAACACAAACTTCCTTTTTAAATTCCCAGCACGTTTGTGATGGATTTGAGCGTTATTCAGAGCCTGAAACGCTTGCTTTGCTGAGTTCTGCCTTCTTTAAAACTGGCCTTGCAAACTGAGGTTTGTTTGCTGTGTTGTCCTTCTGGAGGTGAAATTTGGAAAAGTTTTAATTCATTTCAGTGATCTTTGCTAAATCAGAGGCTGGTCTTCACTTCCATAATTACTGTTTCCACAAGCACATTGTACACTTTTTGCTGCCTCTTCCTGTTCATCTAGTTTGTGGTGAAGGGAACTGAAAGTACTTCAAATATGAAATGACAACAAACACAAATAATCTTCTCTTTCCTACTACTTTCCTCAGCTGTGTCTTCTTAATCAGATATTACATTCCTAAGCAGCATATAGGAATTTCATGCAAAATCCAGTACACTAAATGATACAAAAGACATTTGCCTTTCTCTTGGGAATGATCCTAACACTGATGTTTGCCTTGTGGGTTTGTCTGATCTTGCGGAATTGAACCTGTGATCCCTCACATCGAGGCATGAAGCGGTCCTCTTCAGGAGTGGAGAAGCCCTCCATCTTCCACGTCCTGCGCTCAGGCTTCTCTTCCTTTCTCACTTCCCATCAAGAATGAGGCCGGGCATGGTGGCTCATGCCTGTACTCCCAGCACTTTGGGAGGCCGAGGTGGGCAGATCACTTGAGGCCAGAAGTTCAAGACAAGCCTGGCCAACAGAGCTGAAACTCCATCTCTACTAAAAATACAGAAAAAAAAAATAGCTCGGCATAATGGCACGCGCCTGTAATCTCAGCTACTCGGGAGGCTGAGGCACAAGAATCGCTTGGAGGTTACAGTGAGCTAAGATCGCCACACTGCACTCCAGCCTGGGTGACAGAGTGAAACTCTGTCTAAAAAAAAAAAAAAAAAAAAATAGTATCTGGGATCATCTTTCAATACGGTCTTCCCTCTCTTATGCAGAGGCACCCTTTTCTCTGAGTGCTTGCTACTCACTACTCACTGGCCCACAAGTTCCCTAAGAGCAGGCAAGGAAAACTTATATTTGGAGATAAAGGGAAAGAGTTGCAAAGTTCTTTTCTCCAGATTCCTGCGAATATGAGCTGCAGTGTAGACTGCAGAGAAAGCTGAGGTGCTGATGTTAACAAAAGGGCCCGCTAAATAGAGTCAGCGATAATGTCACAAAGAAGATGAAAAGAAACTCTGACTAGGAAGGGCCTTTGTAGTAACCATTAAAAATGGACTGTTTATTTTGATATGGCTTTGAAGGTACAATGTGCTCTTAATAGCTTATATTGTACAAGTTCACAATTATCCAGAAGAAAGATCATGTGTATTTACATTTACAAAAGTTGGATACATTCACAAAATTCAACTTAAAGTGCAACTATTTATGTTGTTGTAAACAAATAATAAATGAATAAGTACCATAAATTATCTTTCAAACTTAATTTTAAATGAACTTTTATTATATAGTTTATTATATAGAAGAGAAAGCCTAAATGTTTCCTTAAAATGTCAGATGAATACAACTTTGATTTGTGCTATATATAATATGCATTTAGATGAATGCAAACCTTTTATTTTCTACTTTTGTAAATTTTCTTAACTTGTCTTAAACGTCTTTTGGCACCCAAAAGCAATTATACATACATATGTATGAATGAATTCATAGTGCAGACTTGCTGTATGGTTTTCACAAGTTACTTAAAGTCTCCATTCATTAATACTGGGATTGTATCTTCATCTTTCTAGATTTAGTGAAATAATATTTGTCAAATACTCCTTTTGGCTTCTTTATATTTTAAACTTCTATAGCTGCTTTCGTCTAAGCAATTCAGAGTATTTAAATTATGCTTAACAATTATCATAATATTTCTGTATTTGAAGGTAGCAAGCTTTTCTATATTCCTAGGTGGAAAAATCAAAGCATAAAGAGGAATGAGTTATATAACTTGGGACAAGGTAATTAAATCATGTGAGATACTGAAAAACAACCACCAAAAGACCACCCCCTAAGCTCTGCAGTTGAACTCCCTTGATGCTACTGCGCACAGTGAAAAATTTTGGCAGGTCTTTCTTGACTAACCCTCTTTAACTGAAAAGAATGCTTTGTTCCAATGACTAGAAGCTAATGAACTTAATTCATTTTCAATAAGCTGTGACTCAAACTGGTGGCATGTTTAGTAAATTTTTTCAGCTTTCACGGACATGGCCCAATCCATCTTATTATAGGGCAGGAGTAAGCTCAGTTTGAAATTCTGGTGCCTAGAGTTGACAATAGATATAGGTGATGTGAGATACTAGACGGCTAGAGCATCTTACACAAGGGAAACGTGAGGTCAGAAGATGTGTGATTGGCCCAAGGTCACACAGAGGATGGTCCAGGAGTGACCCTGGTGGCCTCTGGCCCAGGAGATTCAATACCGACTTCTTCTTCTTTAGCTCTCGGGCTTCCTTTATTTCATGATCCAAACAGTTGGCTGGGGAGAGAGAGTCCTCTTTAGTTTCTCTTGACCCTCATGTGCCCAAAGGTTCAGAAACCAAGAACAGTATTTACTGTATGAGTGCAGGTGGTCAGCACTGCAGATGGCTAGAGCATCTCACACAAGAGAAACGTGAGGTCAGAAGATGTGTGATTGGCCCAAGGTCACACAGAGGATGGTCCAGAAGTGACCCTGGTGGGCCAGAACTCTCTGGCCCTGGGACCCCGAACATGAAGAACGGGACTCACGGACCCAGCTGAAAAGACCATCCTTCATCCCCTCTGAAGATGCCACAGTCTGGAATTTAGGAAATACACACTTCGGCTCAGCAGATGAACATTCTAAGGCAGTTGTTCCCAAGCACTTTTAAAGCTGGGATCTCCTTTTTCCTAAATAAAAGCTGGGCAGGTGGTGAGTATGTAAGATGTAACTGTAACTATGTTCCTACTGAGTGCTGTTCTCCTGGGTTTAGCTTGAACTGGGCCCCCTGGAATTTCGTCAGGCCTGGCTTTCTCAGGCTTCGTCAGTCGGCGCTAGGGGAAGTCAATTTGTAAGAGAGACGGAGGAGACTTTTGGAAACAAACGCATCCCCAGGGAAGAGAAAGTCAGGCCAACCAGCTTGATGTGATGTCATTGCTTTGGTTGTGAGAAGACAGATTCTAGTAAGAGGCCAGTTACCTTGGGCAGACCCGGGCATCTCAGAGTTTTCGAGATGCTGGGCCATTCCCATTTTTCCACACTTTCTATATATTTAAAAAAAAAAAAAAACCAAGCCTCAAAACCCGTGACAAAAATTACAATGCTTTACAAACATATGTATTTAACAAGTCAATATCGGATAACAATGTACGTATTCCCAAGGGAATAACAGGATTTTTTTTTTTTATTTTTTTTTTTTGATATTAAGTCTTGCAATTTAACCCAGGCTGGAGTAAGGTGGCACAATCTCGACTCACTGCAACCTCCACCTCTTGGGTTCAAGTGATTCTTGTGCCTCAGCATCCTAAGTAGCTGGCTAAGTTTTGTATTTTTAGTGGAGACGGGTTTTATCATGCTGGCCAGGCTGGTCTCTTAACTCCCAACCTCAGGTGATCCGCCTACCTCGACCTCCCAAAGTGCTGGGATTACAGGTGTGAGCCACTGTGCCTGGCTGGAAATGACAAGATTTTTAGATGTGTTCATTCATGGAGGACAACTTGCTCTTCTGTGTGGTCATGAGACCAGATTTAAAGATAAACATCTCCCCTTTCAGTCCAGACAGCATATCTCTGTGGCTGTACATTTACCCTCACTTGGAAATCACATCGAAAGTCTAGATTTGAGACTTTTCACCACTGTGAGCATTGGGCAAATGGCTCCTCTGGGATCTCCTGGGAAGGGAGAAGGCTGTCAACATGGTGGGAGCTGTTTCACCACAAACTCTGGGTGCCATGCATCACACGCAGCAGTGGTCTTGCTCCTCTCTAAAGAACTGTCACCCAGAGAGAGCAGAGAGGCTGCCACAGACCCCCTCCCGGGCTCTGAAGCAGCAGCTGACATACGCTGCAGGAAGTCTGTCCTGCCAGGGCCTGGCAGACCTAGACCAAGCCAGCCTAAGAGCAGCCAGCCAAGCGGTGGGGCCCACCTGGGCAGGCTGAGATTAGCTGGCACACACCAGCATGCCTGAACCAGTTTTTACAGCCATTCCGATAGGTCGGTGCCTCTGTTCTAGTTGTTAAATATTTTCAACATCACTGTTCTCTCTGCCAGATTACCAACAGTTGCTGAGGCAGCTGAGAGCCCAGGAATAGGCCTGGTGGTAGCTGATAGGACCTGAGTATGAGCCCACAGGGTATCTTCCTTGTGAATTCTCAAGAGGGTCATCTTTATTGGTCTACAGCTTACATTAGTTGGTAGACACAGAACTCAAAATACACTGAATCCATCTTGGAGCAGCTGAAGGAAGCTGAATCTGCCAATTTTAAAATGCAATTTTTAATTGCTGTAGGTGTGAGGATTTTGTTGTTGATTCAAGAATAGTTCGTTTTTGAATCATGGTTTCATAGGTAGCTTTTTCTTGGTACTATTATCTACCCTTCAGGTTAAAAAAGTTCTGAGAGCTCTAAAAGCCTCCATTACTGTGCAACAGTTTAAACAGCTATTTACTCAGAGTGTATGAGAAAGAACTGGTTTTATAAGATTTTGAAAGTGAGCAGAGTCAGAGCTCCTTCGTTCAGTTTTCTCATGAACGGTCTTCCCCAGAGGGTGAGTTATTGAAAAAGTAATGCAATGGAAGTCACTTAGATGACACCAAGTTATGATAATGAGAAAGGACAAGTTGCAATTGGCTCCTCCCCCAGGGGTTATTTGATCAAATACCAAATGTGGATGATTTCTCATCCCTTCTTCCCTTAAAATTACTCAATCTCAGTTAAAGTTACTGAATGTGAAGTACCCCAAAATACTTCCCAGCTGAAACTGAGTCAAACATTTAGAGTAAATTATAAATTCAATTTTTTTTCTGTATTATTTTGTTTTGTTTTTGCACATTGGCATCATTTTCCTTCCCATGTCTTTTTTTTAAATATATATATTTTATTGCACTTTAGGTTCTGGGGTACATGTGCAGATCATGCAGGATTGTTGCATAGGTACATACATGGCAATGTGGTTTGCTGCCTCCATCCCACCGTCACCTATATCTGGCATTTCTCCCCATGTTATCCCTCCCCAATCTACCAACCCCCTGCTATCCCTCCCCATTCCCCCTCAACAGACTCCAGTGTGTGATGCTCCCCTCCCTGTGTCCATGTGTTCTCATTGTTCAACACCCTGCTATGAGTGAGAACATGTGGTGTTTGATTTTCTGTTCTGTATCAGTTTGCTGAGAATGATGGTTTCCAGATTCATCCATGTCCCTACAAAGGACATGAACTCATTGTTTTTTATGGCTGCATAGTATTCCATGGTGTATATGTGCCACATTCTCCTTGTCCAGTCTGTCATTGATGGACATTTGGGTTAGTTCCAGGTCTTTGCTCTTGTAAACACTGCAGCAATGAACATATGTATACATGTGTCTTTATAATAGAATGATTTATAATTATTTGCATATATACCAAGTAATGGGATTGCTGGGTCAAATGGAACCTCTATTTCTAGGTCTTTGAGGAATTGCCACACTGTCTTCCACAATGGTTGAACTAATTTACACTCCCACCAACAGTGTAAAAGTGTTCCTATTTCTCCACATCCTCTCCAGCATCTGTTGTCTCCAAACTTTTTAATGATCGCTATTCTAATTGGCATGAGATGGTAGCTCAATGTATTTGATCTACATTTCTCTAATGACCAGTGATGATGAGCATTTTTTCATATGTTTGTTGGCCTCATAAATGTCTTTTGAAAAGTGTCTGTTCATGTCCTTTGCCTATTTTTGAATGGGTTTTTTTTTCTTGTAAATCTGTTTTAGTTCTTTGTAGATTCTGGATATTAGCCCTTTGTCAGATGGGTAGATTGCAAAAATTTTTTCCCATTCTGTTGGTTGCCGGTTCATGCTAATGATTATTACTTTTGCTGTACAGAAGCTCTGGAGTTTAATTAGATCCCGTTTGTCTATTTTGGCTTTTGTTGCCAATACTTTTGATGTTTTAGTCATGAAGTCCTTGCCAATGCCAATGTCCTGAATGGTTTTGCCTAGGTTTTCTTCTAGGGTTTTTATGGTGTTAGGCCTTATGTTTAAGTCTTTAATCCATCTGGAGTTAATTTTAGTGTAAGGTGTCAGGAAGGGGTCCAGTTTCTGCTTTTCTGCACATGGCTAGCCAGTTTTCCCAGCACCATTTATTAAACAGGGAATCCTTTCCCCATTGCTTGTTTTTGTGAGGTTTGTCAAAGATCAGATGGTTGTAGATGTGTGGCATTGCCTCCGAGACCTCTGTTCTGTTCCATTGGTCTATATCTCTGTTTTGGTACCAGTACCATGCTGTTTTGATTACTGTAGCCTTGTAGTATAGTTTGAAGTCAGGTAGCATGATACCTCCAGCTTTGTTCTTTTTGCTTATAATTGTCTTGGCTATGTGGACTCTCTTTTGGCTCTATATGAATTTTAAGATGTTTTTTTCCAGTTCTGTGAAGAGGGTCATAGGCAGCTTGATGGGGATAGCATTGAATTTATAAATTACTTTGGGCAGTATAGCCATTTTCACAATATTGATTCTTCCTCACCATGAGCATGGAATGTTTTTCCATCTGTTAGTGTCCTCTCTTATTTTGTTGAGCAATGGTTTGTAGTTCTCCTTGAAGAGGTCCTTTATATCCTTCATTAGTTGTATTCCTAGGTATTTTATTCTCTTTGTTGCAATTGTGAATGGCAGTTAGTTCCTGATTTGGTTCTCTTTAAGTCTGTTATTGGTGTATAGGAATGCTTGTGATTTCTGCCCATTGATTTTGTATCCTGAGACTTTGCTGAAGTTGCTTATCAATATCAGGAGATTTTGGGCTAAGATGATGGGATCTTCTAAATATACAATTATGTCATCTGCAAATAGAGACAATATGACTTCCTCCTTTCCTAACTGAATACACTTTATTTCTTTTTCTTGCCTGATTGCTCTGGCTAGAATTTCCAATACTATATTGAATAGGAGTGGTGAGAGAGGGCATCCTTGTCTAGTGCCAGATTTCAAAGGGAATGCTTCCAGTGTTTGCCCATTCAGTATGATATTGGCTGTGGGTTTGTCATAAATAGCTTTTATTATTTTGAGATACGTTCCATCAATACCTAGTTTCTTGACAGTTTTTAGCATAAAGGGTTGTTGAATTTTGTCGAAGGCCTACTCTGCATTTATGGAGATAACCATGTGGTTTTTGTCTTTGGTTCTGTTTATGTGGTGAATTACATTTATAGACTTGTGTAAGTTGAACCAGCCTTGCATCCCTGGGATGAAACCTATTTGATGGTGACGGATAAGCTTTTTGATGTGCTGTTGCAAACGGTTTGCCAGTATTTTATTGAAGATTTTTGCATCCGTGTTCATCATGGATACTGGGCTGAAGTTTTCTTTTTTGGTTGAGTCTCTGTGGGGTTTTGGTATCAGGATGATGTTGGTCTCATAAAATGATTCGGGAAGGATTCCCTCTTTTTGGATTGTTTGGAATAGTTTCAGAAGGTGTGGTACCAACTCCTCTTTGTATGTCTGGTAGAATTCGGCTGTGAACCCATCTGGACCTGGGCTTTTTTTGGTTGGTAGGCTATTAATTGCTGCCTCAACTTCAGCCCTTGTTATTGGTCTATTCAGGGTTTCAACTTCTTCCTGGTTTAGGCTTATGAGGGTGCAAGTGTCCAGGAATTTATCCATTTCTTCTACATTTACTGGTTTATGTGCATTGAGTTGATTGCAGTAATCTCTGATGGTAGTTTGTATTTCTGTGGAATTGGTGGTGATATCCCCTTTATTGTTTTTTATTGCATGTATTTGATTCTTCTCTCTTTTCAGTTTTATTATTCTGGCTAGTGGTCTATTTTGTTGATCTTTTCAAAAAACCAGCTCCTGGATTTATTGATTTTTTGAAGGGTTTTTTTGTGTCTCTATCTCCTTCAGTTCTGCTCTGATCTTATTTCTTGTATTCTGCTAGCTTTTGAGTTTTTTTAAATTTTGTTCCTCTAGCTCTTTCAATTTTGATGATAGGGTGTCAATTTTAGATATTTTCTTGCTTCTCATGTGGGCATTTATTGCTATAAATTTCCCTCTAGACACTGCTTTAAATGTGTCCCAGAAATTCTGGTACATTGTGTCTTCATTTTCGTTGGTTTCAAAGAACATCTTTATTTCTGCCTTCATTTCATTATTTATCCATTCAACAATCAAAGCCAGTTGTTCAGTTTCCATGAAGTTGTGTGGTTCTGAGTTGGTTTCTTAATCCTGAGTTCTAATTTGATTTCACTGTTGTCTGAGACACTGTTTGTTATGATTTCCATTCTTTTGTATTTGCTGAGGAGTGATTTATTTCCAATTATGTGGTCAATTTTAGAGTAGGTGTGATGTGGTGCTGAGAAGAATGTGGATTTGGGTGGAGAGTTCTGTAGATGTCTATTAGGTCTGCTTGGTCCAGATTTGAGTTCAAGTTCTGGATATCCTTGTTAATTTTCTGTCTCATTGATCTGTCTAATATTGACAGTGGAGTGTTAAAGTCTCCCACTATCATTTTGTGTGAGTCTAAGTCTCTTTGTGGGTCATTAAGAACTTGCTTTATATATCTGGGTGCTCCTGTATTGGGTGGGTATATATTTAGGATCGTTAGCTCTTCTTGTTACATTGATCCTTTTACCATTATGTAATGCCTTTCTTTGTCTCTTTTGATCTTTGTTGGTTTAAAGTCTATTTTATCAGAGACTAGGATTGCAACTTCTGCTTTTTTTTTTTTTTTTGCTCTCCATTTGCTTGGTAAATCTTCCTCCATCCCTTTATTTTGAGCCTATGTGTATCCTTGAATGTGAGATGGGTTTCCTGATAACCGCACACTGATGGATTTTGACTTTTTATCCAATTTGCCAGGCTGTGTCTTTTGATTGGGGCATTTAACCCATTTGTATTTAAGGTTAATATTGTTATATGTGAATCTGATCCTGCCATTTTGATGCTAGCTGTTTTTCTTGCCTGGTAGTTGATGCAGTTTCTTCATTGTGTTGATGCTCTTTACCATTTTGTATGTTTTTGGAGTGGCTGGTACTGGTTGTTCCTTTCTATGTTAGCACTTCTTTCAGGAGCTCTTGTACAGCAGGCCTGGTGGTGACAAAATCTCTGAGAAATTGTTTGTTTGTTAAGGTTTTTATTTCTCTTTCACTTTTGAAGCTTCATTTGGCTGGATATGAAATTCTAGTTTGAAAGTTATTTTCTTTAAGGATGTTGAATATTGGCCCCCATTCTCTTCTGGCTTGTAAGGTTTCTGCTGAGAGATCCACTGTGAGTCTGATGGGCTTCCCTTTGTGGGTAATCCGAACTTTCTCTCTGGCTGCCCTTAGCATTTTTTCCTTCATTTCAACCCTGGTGAATCTGACGATTATGTGCCTTGGGGTTGCTCTTCTTGAGGAATATTTTTGTGGTGTTCTCTGTATTTCCTGGACTTAAATGTTGGCCTGCCTTGCTAGGTTGGGGAAGTTCTCCTGGATAATATTCTGAAGTGTGTTTTCCAGCTTGGATTCATTCTCTCTGTCACATTCAGGTACACCTATCAAATGTAGATTAAGTCTTTTTGCATAATTCCATATTTCCTAGAGGCTTTGTTCATTTCTTTTCACTCCTTTTTCTCTAATCTTGCCTTCTCCTTTTATTTCATTGAGTTGATCTTCAATCTCAGATATCCTTTCTTCTGCTTGATCAATTCGGCTATTGAAACCTGTGTATGTTTTGTGAAGATCTCGTGTTGTGTTTTTCAGCTCCATTGAGTCATTTATGTTCTTCTCTAAGCTGTTTATTCTGGTTAGCATTTCATCAAACCTTTTTTCAGCAATCTTAGTTTCTTTGCATCGGGTTAGGACATGTTCTTTTAGCACAGAGAAGTTTGTTATTACCCACTTTCTGAAGCCTGTTTCTGTCAATTCATCAGACTCATTCTCCATCCAGCTTTGTTCTCTTGCTGGTGAGGAGTTGTGATCCCTTGGAGGAGGAGGGGAGTTCTGGCTTTGGGTGTTTTCATCCTTTTTGTGATGGTTTCTTCCCATCTTTGTGGATTTATCTACCTGTGGCCTTTGTAGTTGGTGACTTTTGGATAGGTCTCTGAATGGACCTCCTTTTTGTTGATGTTGAAGTTATTTCTTTCTGTTCTTTAGTTTTCCTTCTAACAGTCAGGCCCCTCTGCTGTAGGACTGCTGGAGGTCCCCTCCAGACCCTGCTTGCCTGGGGATCACCTGTGGTTGCTACAGAGCAGTAAGGGTTGCTGCCACTTTCTTCTTCTGCTATCGTTGTCCCAGAAGGATATCCGCCATATATCAGCCTGAACTCTCCTTTATGAGGTGGCTCTTTGGATATGCAGGGGTCAGGGAGCTGCTTGAGGAGAGAGTCTGTCCCTTATAGGAGCCCAAGTGCTGAGCTGTGAGCACCATTGTTCTGTTCAGAGCTGATGGGCAGGTATGTTTAAATCTGCTGCAGTGGAACTCATAACCACCTTTTTCCCCAGGTGCTCTGTCCTGGGAAGGTAGGGCTTTATTTATAAGTTCCTGATGTGCTGCTGCCTTTTTTCAGAGCTGCCCTGCCCAGCAACGAGGTAGCCTAGTCACAATCTGCCAGCAGAGGTGTTGTTGAGCTGCCACGGGCTCTGCCCAGCTGCTGTGTGAACTTCCTTGCGGTTTTGTTTATAGAGGTATAGTTAGAACTGCCTCGGTAATTGCGGTCTGCCTCAGTAATTGGACTATCTTTTTTCATCCCTTTACTTTATGTCTGTATATGTTTTTATACGTGAGATGAATTTCTTTTAGGCAGCATATAGTTGGGTCATGTTTTTTAATTCATGAAGCTAATGTTTGTCTTTTATTTGAAAGTTTAGTCTGTTTTTATTCAAGGTTATTATTGATACATTATTTTGTTAAATAATTTATGGTGGCTGCAATGGGCTTGGTAGGCTAGTCTGTAGGCCCATAGGGGGCATGTGTGTGGGTGCCAGCTGTGGTGGTAGAGGCAGGTTGGATGGGCCTGATCTCAGGTCCCTGGAAAAAGTGTTTGGGTGCCAAAGGTGATGAACTGGGCTGGGTGATTCCCATGCCCAAAGATGACATGCTTAGGCACTGGGAAGGAGGAGTGGAGCTAGGCCTGGCTCCTCAGGCCCCTTAGTAGCGTGTGTAGGCACTGGCTATGTTAGGCAGAGGCAGGGTGATCCCTAGGCTCCTGGTGGTATGTTGGGGTGGAGGTGCCACTGTCACCCTTCTACTGGGGAGCACAGAGTTGCTTTCAGTGGGAGCAGCAGTAGGCAGGGAGCTGGGGAGCATGCACTTTGTTTGTTCTTTGGCCCTGGAAGTGTGTGTGGTGCAGGGGAGTCTGTCCTCCGGGCTTGTGAAATGCACAGCAACTGCCGCTGGGGGCACTGGAGTCCCTGCCAATGGCTTGTGTTTTGACCCCAGCATCATCTAGCAGCTGCAGTGGCTGTAGGTTGGGTAGCTTTTCCTCAGGCCATGTGAAAATGTACTGTCACCCCTCTGTTGTGTGTGGGCGGTGGAGTTGCAAGCTGATTCTCTCAGTCAACCCCTTTCTTTGCCAACCATTCACAGGCTACATAATCCGCTCTGACTTTGGGCAGGACTCTTAAGAGCTTCTAACCTGTAACTCTTTTTCTACTTTCACCCCAACCACCCAGCCCTGGGAAGCCGAGTGCACAAGGCCTCAGCCTGTGTGCACCAACTGGAAGCAGCAAGGAGAAGCAAGTCAAGAAGTTTGAGATCTCACACAGGTTTTGGCAGGTGCCCTTGGGCCAGGGTCTCTTATTTCCTCTTCCACAGAAGATAGGTGCTGGACTGGTGGCCTCTCATAGCCTTTCCCTTCTTGCATGAAACTTGTGATGTTTCTAGTGAATTTTGTATGACTATAGTTTAGAAAGCTCTTTTATGTTCCTCACTTGACTTGATTTTTCCAACACTTGGGAGGTAGGTGATACCACCTCACTTTACAGATGAGGGAGCTGAGGTTTGGAGTGAGCAGTCTCATAGCCAATTGGTAAGAGAACCAGGTCTGGAGCTGGCCCCCTGATTTCTGTCTCCCGACCTCACCCTGATTGCTGAGAGCTGGAGGAGCTTTCAGTACTGGGAATGGTGGGGCAGATTGTCCTCTCCAAATGAGGCAGGCATGGGATCAGGACAAGTCAAGTCTCTTCTCTTGCTCACCCTACTCACTCAGGCTGATACCTCTGATCCTGCTGTATCCAGTCTTAAGAATGGGTATCTATCCCCTCAGGGGGATCCCCTGGCCTCTCCAACCTTAGCTGCTCTTCTAGAGAACTGGCCAAAGAAACTTCTGGTTTGGTTTGCCTGTGTCCCCCAAAGTTCCTGTATCAGAAACTTAATCTCCAATGAAACAATGTTGAGAGGTGGGATTTTCAAGAGGTGATTACATAATAAAGACTCTGCCCTCATGAATGGATTAATGCTGTTATCACAAGAGTGGATTCCTGATAAAATGGAGAGTTTCCTCCCCCTTCCCTTCCTCTCTCATGCCCTCTTGCCTCTCCACTTCTGCTGCAGGATGACACAGCAAAAAGGCCCTCACCAGAGCTGAGCAGATGCTGATACTATGCCTGTGGACTTCCCAGTCTCCAGAACTGTGAGCCAAATATATTTCTTTATAAATTTCCCAGTCCCAGGTATTCTGTTAGCGACACAAAACACTAAACAACTTTCACGAGGCGGCAGGCAAGTAGGCCCCTGGCCCAGATGAGGAGGTTTCCTTTTCTCAGTGGGGCAGCTCTCAAATCTCCCATGCAGGGAGGGGGTGAATTCCTCCAGACAAGTTTCAGGCCCTTGGCCTGCCTCAGTTAGGGAAGAGGCCTAATTAGAGGTCTTTCAATGGGAGGTGGTGAGCCGACCAGGGTGGCCCCTGATCCCTGCCTCCAGCCACGGTGACTCCCTGCACCAGGCACCTTCTCCTCCTTAGCACACTCACCTGGGGATCCATTCTTTAAGCCCCAAAGTAAGAAAAGTCAAGGCCCTGAGAAAGAGGGGCACCAACTGCCTCATTCTGAAGAGTCTGCCCTGATCTGCCTGAGCCTGGCATCTGACTTTGAGAAATTTGGGCATCATGTAGAATTTTGGGCAACCTGTTATGAGTTGTGGCTGGAGGGCTTTAGTCTCCTCTAGTCTCCTTCAGTTGGTCCCGCCCCGGCTACGAGGAAGGAATAGCCCATTTAACCAGCTTCTGCCCTGGCCAGGTCCAGCATTTGGGGTGTTATATGACATATGTTGCTTAAACCTCACAACCCCTTGTAAGGTAGTGAATACTAAGCCCATGTTACAGATGAGGAAACTGAGGCTCAGAGAGGTTGCACTTAGTCAAGGTTTGGCACTAGTAAGTGGCAGGTTAGGGACTTGAAATCAAGCATGGTTTTGATCCCTACACTCTTCTCCTGTAAGATGCTTGGCCTAGGCACAAGTGGGTAGTAGTCCCGAGATCCCTGCAGGACTGTGACATGGGAAGGGACAATTTATACTGAGTCCATGCGGGCAGGGATCAGGTTGAATGAATGCATGACTGAATTACAGCACTTGCTGTGCTGTTTAATTTTAAGAGAAGAAGGGGCCTTACTGAGAATCCACTGACCTGACAGTCTGAAGGCCGTGGCGTGGAGCCCTCTCTCCAGGGCCTTGCTGTGTGATCTTGGTCAGGAACCACCTGTTTATGGGTCTAATGTACATAAAGAAGAGGTGGAAACTATTCACTAGATGGGCCTTCAGGCTGGGCATCCTGGCCCTCAGAAACCAGCTTGGCAAGTAGCATGATAGGGCTCCTGTGTATGTATTGTGTGGGAGGGGCAGATGAGAGGCCCTCAGGGTTTGGTGCTCCAGAAATCCAGGAGGCCTCAGGCCCCTGTTGGACACAGAAGCAACCCAGCTGTATAACCTTAGCCCCTCTCCTACCCATATACAAACGACTGGGTTCCAAGGGCTCTTTTGTCTTTGAATGAAGCTTTTGGAAAAGTCTGTCCTTCTCTACCCAAGACTAGGCTGGGTCCCTGAACAGGATCTGTGGACTGGTGGCTCTCTGGCCTCTCCTGGCTGTGGGACTGGCCTTTCTCCACAGCTTGAGGCTGCTTGGTCTGGCCAGGTTCAGCCTGTACTGCCCAAAGCCACAGGGTGACACCCAAGCACCACGTGTCCAAAGCCACCCAGGCTCATGCCTTGCAGGAGGCATGAGGAAGGTGAGTCTGTGCCTGTGGGTAGGTAGTTTGAGGGGCCTCATCCTCAGACATCACTGGTGTACCCCTTGTCACCAGCCATAGGACTGTCTGTGGGGCCATGCTGGTGTCAGGGCCCGAGGCAGGAGACCTGGGATCTGCTTCTGGCCCTGTGTGGTCCTGGCAAATTGCTTCCTGTCTTTGAGCCTCAGAGTGCTCTTCTGAAAAATGGGCATAAAAATAGCACTGACATCTTCATTCATTGATTCAGTTAGTCAACATATGTTTGTTGAGCACTTACTAGGCTCGGGTATAGCACACAGCTCACAAGTAAAGCCTCACAGTGGTGTTCAGAGGATTAAATGAGGTGACACCTATAATTTATTTAGCACAGTACTAACATACATTATGGACTCTCTATAAATATTAGCTAAAACTTTATGTTTAATTTTTGTGGTTAGTCCTATGGTTGTCCCTATTTTAGGGAAGAGGAAATAGGGAAAGGTATTGCCCATGGCCACACAGCCAGTAAATAGCAGAGCTAGGACTTGAATCTGGGCTGCCTGACTCTAAACCCCACTCTGCTGCTTCCCACATTTAATTTGGGGCGTGTGTGGCTCCTCTGAGCTCCCTTCAATATTCTCCAGGGGACTTTGAACCAACCTGGGTCACTTCCTCAGGCCTTCCCCATCTGAATGCTCAGCCTCCTCCTCACCTCTCAGAGTCCCCGACCAGGTTTGGTCCTGGCAGGGACTGGCTGGGAAAGTCAGTGGTCATCAAGAAGCCACCAGTGATTCAGGGCCATAAGAAAGTCCCAGGCCCAGCTCCCTCCTGCTACCACTTGGGGTTGAGGCCCACCAGGAAATAGAGGCCAGAGCCACATGGTCCGGTACCATCATGAATGTCCATCAGTCTTAGCTGGTACCACTGAGCTCAGGCCTTTCCTAAGGGGCTGTGAAGGGGAGAGTGGGGAGCACCTGAGAATTTCTCTCTCAGGGAGGTTGTGGGCCCCCATCTGACTGGAAGGGAGTTGTGGGACACATCCTGAAATTGTGTTTCCATAGCAAGCTCTCTGTTTCTGCTGAGGTTCTGGGTTTATTTGGGGGAGTGAAGGAAGCAGCAGAGAGAGCTTACATGTGACCCCTTTGTGTAGGGAGAGGCAGGAAGAGCTGATCAACCCTCACTCCCTCTAGGTTACCCAGGTTCATGTTTTCTTTTTGTGTGTGTGTATTTCCAGTGTCTCTTGCTTGCCTTACTGACCCAAACTGTTGTGAGCTCCCCGGGAGGAGACTGGTCTGCCCTGCACATGGCCAGGGTGTCCAACCCCAGTGAGTGTCAGTGATCTTGCAGGGTAGGTGAGTGAAATGGAAGAGCTGAGGAAAGTCTGCCTGCCCCTGCCGAAGTGCTCAAGCATTCTCCGAGAAGAAAAATCCTAGGATTGCCTCTGGGCTTGGCTAGCCACCAGCTGGGAACCTTGAGCAATGATTTGAGGTTCTGAATGTTGGCTTCCTTGTCAGTGTAACAATAAGGGGTATTTCTCTATGGCTCTAGAATTTGCAGGCTATACTTACCTGCATTATGGCACTCAGTACTCACAACGACCCTGGTGAGGCAGGTACTGCTGCATCTTCATTCCATCAAGATCTAAAATAGTATTAACCATACTCATTTAATGAATGTTACTCTGTGCCAGGCCTATGATAAGTGTTTGCATACATAGTCGTTAGCTTAACAATCTTATGGAATAGATACAATTAATAGCCCAATTTACAGATGAAGAAACAAAGACTCAGATAAGTTAAATAAACAACTTGTGTAAGTTTATGCAGCTTGTTAAGTGGCAGAGTTGAGATTTGAGCCTAAATTCATCTCACTTTAAAGCTAGTATTCTCTATAAGGGAAAGGTTATATGAGGTGGGCAAGTGCAATGTCTCTGAGTCTCAGTTTATTTATCTGTGAAATAGGAATAATAATTACCACCTCATGGGGCTTCTTGAGCAGTAAGTGGGCTCATGCATATAAGACATTTAGCTGTGAAATAGCAGCTGTTTATCAGTATCATCATCTTTACATCACCCTCCCTCCCTTCTGAGCCTGACAACATGAGAAGATGGGCTCAGGCAGGTGAGCGGCCTCTGTGAACTGCAGTGGGTTGGGGGCCCATCATCTTATTGACAACCAGACATCTCTGCACCTTCAGGGATGCAGTGCTTGACCCTGGCTGTGACTAAGCCCCACCAAGTGTCCCAGGATGGGCTGGGGTGGGGGGCGGTGAGTGGAGGATAGAGCTAGGGCACCCCCTGCCAGGTTGAGGGTATTCTTGAGGCTTTGGGGAGCCCAATCGTGCCTCAGACTGCCAGGCTGTAGCTGAGGGTTGTGCCAGCCCCAGCGGTGACGGCAGCATATCCATGCTGTACTTGGGCCTGGGCAACCTGAAGAAAGCTCTGTGCCCTCTAAGGGCTGGAAAAGTTTGGGCCACTGTGGAGAAAGTTATAGGCCGCATGGGAGAAAGTTGTGGCTCCTCAAACTTTTGTTGCTGTGAGCTCATCGCTCTCTGTCTCTGAGGCCAGCTGAGTGATTTGCCGACAATTAGGCCATAATGAGCTGGACCTCAGTGGCCTGAGAGTCTCCCAGGGGCATGTGGGCTCAGCAGGACACCTGGGGCCCAATTACAGCAGCCTGGGCTGATGTCAGGTCCAGCTGTGGCCTGAGCCCCAAGGAGATGGGCCTTCCCCACGCGCCCACTTTGCTCGCATGGCCAAACTTTTAATGAGTGGAACTGGCTACTTCTCTCACTTGCTGGTAGCCCAGGCATGCCACCTGGGTCTAGCCTGCTCATTCCTTAAAGAGCCAGAGCAATTTCTAGAGTATGACTTGCTGCAGTTTAATTGATCAGCCTATCAACAGGTTATATGGGGTCTAGATGCTGCCCCACTGTGTGACCCCGGACTGGGCCTCTGGCCTCTCTTGGTCTTAGTTCTCAGGGATAATAATCACAGGCTTAGCGTGAGGCCCAGATGAAAATAACACAAACCGTAAAGTGCTGGTTCCTTTTGAATGGCCATTATTGTCCTTAATTATTGCATCATATTAGCCTGGCCAGGACCTTGACTCTGACCCTCACTCCTGGTGAATGACAGCCAGCTCTGACCCGGGTGCTCAGAGGCAGCTACATGGCCCCTCTTGGCTCTGCTGGCCACTTGCCTGCCCTCTGCTCCAGGCTTCTAGGTCTCTTTTGGCTCAACTACCTTTTTTCTCCTGCTCTGTTAGCGCCCTAGGCCTGCAGATGGGCAAAACTGAGAGTATAAGAGCCCTGATATTATCAAGTCCAGTTCTTCCTGTGTAGATGGGAAACTAAAGCCCACGCAGAAGCAGGTCCTGAGCTGGGACTCCCTCCTTTCTTGGGGCTTAGTCACAAGAAGGCTTCTTGGCTATAGCAGTGCTTTAGTGTCACCTGGACTTCTTAGAAGCCCTGTGAGGGTTGGTAGGCCGGCATCCATCTGCCCACTCACTTATTATGCCTAAGCTTGCAGATTACAAAGCCAGGCTGACTGTGTGGACATTCTGCCTCCACGACTCAACAAGCACGTCTCTGTGCCTGTTTCCGCAAATGGGAACACTAGTAATTACATCATATGATTGTGGTATTAAATGAGTTAGAATCCATGTGAAATGTTTGGAACTGGGCCTAGTGCAGGCTCTCAATAATTTATATCAGCTATCCTCTGGTTATGATTCAATCATTCAGTCAGCTAACACTGATTGAGCTCCTATTGTGTGCTGAGCGTGGTAGTGCTAGAACCTGGGGATGTAGCAGTGAACAAGACCGATCTTTGGAGCTCAATTTTGTGGGGGTGTGGGAGACAGACACATCAAGCCATAATTTCAAGACCAAGGAATTTGCAGGCTGAGGTGGGGGATAAGCCAGGGAACACAGCAGAAGGGCCTTGATCGTGTCTGGGGGGAGGGAGGCACAGTCAGGGAAGGCTTCTTAGAGGAGGCAGAAGCAGAGGTAGGCATGGGACCTGTGCTAAGTGCTTTATATCCACAATGTTAGTACATCCTCACCCAGACCTGTGAGGTAGATGAGGCTCTCTTTTTACTGAAGAGGAAATGGATGGTTAAGTTAGTTGCCGAAGGTCACTCAGCCAGTAAATTATCAGGTCAGGGTCCAACCCAGGGTTGTCTAACCCCAAATTTTGTCCTTTTTCTTTTCCTATGAGGGTTTTTTGTGGCGGTGGTGGTTATGATGGACAGATGGGGGAGGAGGTCCTATGCAGACAAGAGGCACTCAGGAAGTTATGGCTTTGCTGATGAGGGTACAAACCTGAGGTTTTCCTTCCGTGGCTGGCACAGAGGCAGGAGACCACAGTGGGTACCAGGACAGGCCCTGCCCCTGACTGCCTGGGTTCCAACTCGCTTACTATCAGTGTGGTCTAGCAAGTCACTTAACTGCTGTGTGCCTCAGTTTCCTCCTCTGTACAATGGGGATAATGATAATGGCAAGCACTTGCATAGCACTTTTAAGGGATTTCTTTTAAGGACTTTACATCTATTACTCACAGGATCCTCAGATTGTATGTCTTATTTTCTCAGGTGGCCATAATACCTGGGTAGTTTTAAAGAATAAATTAGTTAATATACAGAAGGCACTTAGAACAATGCTTGGCACATAGGCAATGCTCAGCAGATGTTAGTTATTCTTATTCAGCACCACAGACTGGAGTCCCAGGAGGCTACAGACAGAATTCCTAAAAATAATGAAGACGATTATGATAACACTAGCAACAGCAGAACATGCCCTCATAGTTCTACAGCACTTCTTAGGGTACAAAGCTATTGTTTTATCTGAGACTCAGGAGACAAGTGTGTCTAAAGGTGTATTTCACAGAACACAGTTCCACAGGTTGCTAATGTCTTTTCAAATAAATTTGGAAAACACTGAATCAAACCAAGTTAAAGTTTTCTTCGAAAGACTCGAACTCACTAATCTGAGTTGTCAGACCCCACAAAAGCAGAGGGAAGTACCATGTGCAGTGTTTCCCCAAATTACTGGGCCATGGAATCCCTTGTTCTGAGAAGTTGTGACTCCTGGAAGACACTTTCCCAAACACTGGGGTAGGCAGGGTGTGGTGGCTTGTGCCTGTAATCCTAGCGCTTTGGGAGACTAAGGTGGGAGGCTGAGGTGGGAGGATCAGTTGAGGCCAGGACTTTGAGATCAGCCTGGGCAACATAGAGAGACCCTGCCTCTACCAAAAATAATTTAAAAAAGAAAAAACGCTGGAGTAAAGAACTTTGGGTGTGTGCCTCCAGGTTAAGTCATATGAAGCTAGGCCTCAGTTTTCCCATACGTAAAATGGGAATAACGGCACACTCGTGATGGGCCATCACAGTGTTGTAAGAACTAAATGAGGTCACTGGAGTAATGCACACAGCCTAATTCCTGGAAAATGGACAATAAACGTTAGATTATGATCGCTGCAACACCCCTGTGAAATAACACCTTTTTAAAATTAAATAACACTGTGACATAACACTATCCCGGTGGGGAGCTCAGTAGGTAGCTCCCAGGCCCTTCACTTTAGTGTGTTCGTGGAGCATCCTCACATCCCAGGCTGGGCGGCAGGGGGCGCTTGGCGCTTTCCCGTCCCTCTCCATGCCCTTTTAGATGGATGAAAGGAGTGGACTGGGCGGCCGCCCCTCTGCCCCCAGCCCGGTCCTCTACCGCGATTTCGCCGCGGGGCAGTGCGGGGAGGCGCTCGTGTAGAGCTCGTGGGGGCCTCCGCTGACAGGCTGGTGGGGACCTGGAGAAGGGCGGCGGCGGAGCAGGCCGCGGGCTGGTGCGGGGCCTGGGGGCACGGCCGAGCCTACCCTGCGGCGGCGGCGGCGGCGGCGGCGCGACAGATTGCCATGGCCCGGCTGCCGAAGCAACGCTCTCGAGGGTCTCGTTAGCTCCGTTCCCCCGGCCACCGCCGACTCGGCCCCGGGAATTCCGGCGACCTAGTAAACAGCCGATCCACCGTGCGCTGACTAGGCCCGGGGGAAGAGGGCGGCAGTACGGGTGGCGCGCAAGGGAGCTCCACGCGCGGGGATTGGCCGCCGGGACCAAGGGCGTCCCGGCCAGGTGCTCAGCCCACTCGCAGCCGCGCGGGGGCGTCCGAGTCCACGGAATGAGCCCGGCAGGGCCGGCGGCGGGAGCCGAGCGCGGCTGCGCCGCTCTTACAACGGCTCTTCGGTCTCATTGCCGGGTCCCGAGCGGGGGCTGGGGCGGGTGCCACCGAGGAAAACGCAGTGGATCTGCAAGTTAGTGGGCGGGGAGCCAGTAGGGAAGGACTGCGGGGCTGCGCCGGTCCTGATTCTTGCTCACTCAGTTATTTTAATAGCAACGCCGATATCTTGAAAGGGGGTGCTCTGACGTTGATACGGCTGTAGGAAAAGGTCTTGGGCGTTCAGATTTTTGGATGCTTCATACTTATTTTTCAACTTTATTATCTGGCAACAGTCTTTAAAACTCAGTGGCCAATTCCAGTTAAGCTTAAACCCAGTTAATTCTTAACTATGAAAGCACCATCCCCAAGTCTACTTTCACTGGTTAGCCGCATCCGTGGAAGTAGCCGAGGGTCTCTGAATAGCCTCTCTTTCCTGAGAAAAGGAGCCTCAGCTGCTGTGCCGTCCAGGCCTGGTGGGAGCGTGCGCTCACTGCTTAATAGAGCAAGCCTGTGCTTGTGAAGTCCCTTTAGCCTAAACTGTCCAGGGTATAGATCTGCTGCCTGCCTTTCCTTTTTGTTGTGTCGTTATTGCCTTGGTTCAGAAAGCTATGATGCTACCTGTCTGCAAATAGCTGAATACCCGAGTCCTCACCCCTTTATACTGTGCCCCCTCTGGACTGTGATGCCTGATTCTTGTGCGGTCAGATTGCACTGGCAAGAGATCTCTTCCTTGTCTTATAAGGGCACTAATCCCATCATGAGTGTCTCACCTTCTTTACCTAGTCTAAACCTAATTACCTCTCAAAGGCGCCAGCTCCTAAAACCATATTGGGAGTTCTGGCTTCAGCATAAGAATTTTGGGGGCACAGAAACCTTTAATCTATAAAGGATGGATTCCTGACAATAGTAACCACTCCCCATCCGCCCCTGAGCGCTCGTAGTCAGGGTGACGTTAGACTAGAGTGATATGGAAAGGACTTCACCACTGTGTAGAAAAAGGCAAGAAGTCTTAGCTAAAAGGGAAGTTTCTGGTCCTTCTTTCAAAGTTACCTCCCTGGCTCTTTTAAATCCTGTATTTTATAAAGTATTTTCGATTTCCCTTTCAGATGTGCAGGCCAACCTCAAGGTGTGGGTTGCTTGGATCACAAAGGAACTCGAATTCTTTTAAGTTTTTGTTTAAAGTATCACTATCATCATCTAAAGCCAAGATTGGCTGCTTTGAGGACCTCTTCTGAACCCTGTACTAGGATGATAACTCTGAAGGAGACTGTTCTTAGGAAAGGCTCGTGTTGGGACCTTGCTAGCCATTTCGGAATTAGCGAATGAGGTGTGCTGGCATGGGTGGCAGCACTTCTGTGGCTTTCAGGCAGAGATTTTCTTTTCTTTTTTCTTTCATGAGTCACCTAGCCCGAATTGTTATTAGGCAGATATTTTTATAGGGAGAGTGGGAGGCAGTTCCCAAGTCCCCTGTCCCTCTCTGCACCTAGTCTACCCTCTAAGATTGCAACCATCACTGTAGCTTCTTACACATTACAATGCAGTAAACCTGGGCACATTGAACGGCAATCATGGCCAGTATGTTCCTGCAGGTACAGAGGTGGCACTGGAGCCAGGTTGCTGTCTGGCAAATGTTAGTCACTTTGGTGGTACCACTTTTCCGACACTGCCTCCCCACCCCCATAAAAAACAAAACAAATAGAGCAAACAAAACCACTTCTCCAGGTAGACAGACCTTCAGGTCTGCTCATGGTGACCCTCCCTTTAGCCTGCGTTGTTTCCAAGTCCTCAAGCTGGCCTATTGCTTGCTAACAGCTCACACCTTGGCAGGAGCTGAAAAGAGAGGCTTTCTTCTTGCTCAGGGGAGGATGGTCTGTCCTGGCTTTGCAGAGGTAGCGTTCTTGTCTATCCTGCTGAAGAAAACAAACTAGATAGGTGTCAGATGTGGGCTCTGCCTTCGTGCTCAGTCTCTAATTCACCGTGACCTTGCGCAGATCAGTTCTCCATCCTTATTAGTATCTTGGGTGAAATAAGGTAGAATAATCCTTAAGGAATCTTTCAAGTATTGAGCCCCACCCCCACCACCTTCTGCAACCAGGCCTAGGTGAGGCAGGAAGGAAGAAAAGAAAGTCTTGGTGCAGACTGTGTGGTATGCCTCACAGTACAGCCTGCTGGAAGGCCTTGGATAAGAAAGGCTGAGTAATATACTAGGGGGTGGGACAGAACAGAGAGAGGTTTGAGGGGGAAGATGACCTGATGAACCTCAGGTTCTCTCAAGGCTTTACAGAGGTGGGAGCAGGGCCATGGGTGGGTTGGCTACAGTGCCCCTGCCAAAAGGGAATACTTGTTGGTACAAACTCAGCTCTTATGGCAAGGCTCAAACGAACTTAGGGCTATGAAAGTGTAAAGTAGGGTAGAAATACGAGGAAGGGAGAGGCACTTGGTCATGGCCAAGGCTGGAGTGTCGTTAACGTGTAGGGGTTGAGGAAGCAGGTCACAGGATGGTTGGATGGCTCATTCTGCAGTCCTGTGCCCTGGGAGCCCCTCATGTGGGAGACAGGTGGTGGGATGTCAGGAAGAGCTCAAGGTGGGAAGGGTAGGCTTGATATTTAGATTATGTAGAGCAGGGCCAGCTACTAAAACACTGAAACACTAGGTGTCATTTGGAAATGGCTGAGGCTCCAGGCTCCCTGAGGCCCCCAGCTACCTTGGCCTGGAACCCTGCTGGTGCTCCTTGGCCCATACACTGTCTGTCCAACCTACTCCCTGGGCTCTGACGCTGGTCCCTATGTGTCCTCTTGACCAGGGTGTGCACCTGGTCCTCAGTGGGAAGACACTTCCCCAGGGACAGTGCTGGAATCCCCATATACACTTGTGAGCCCTGAGGCTGTGTCTGCTGGATGGTGCCTCCACAGTGTCACTCTCCCATGGTCCTTGTAGGAACCCTGCCTGCACCGTGAACTGTATCAGTCATTAGGTATGTTGACAATCACCCCTGGTAGAGGAAGGAGACAAGAGGATAAAGAATTCTTTTTTGGGTTCCTGGCCTCTCTACAGTGAGGATAGAGGGCAAAGTCTGGCAGGCCTGCAGTCTTCCTCAGCTATAGTACAGAGGGTCATGAATGCCAAATCCAGCCCATAGAGAGGAGTCTCTGGCACCCCCTCTGCCAGAGGGCAGGACCATGAGTGCAGCACTGCAGACTAACAGTTTCTGACCTTCCCTCCTTTGCCAGACCTGGGACGTGCTGCCTGCCTCACTCCTGGGAGCCGAGTCCTGCTGGTATCCTGTTGCTGCCAAGGCTGGGATCCATTTCTGCCTCTCCCCTATGTGGGAGGCTTGAGGTCCCTGCTTGACAGGCTGACATCCCTGCTTCCCTCTGCCAGTTCCTGCCAAAGCTAATCTCCCTATGGCCTGTTCCTGGCAGTGAGCTCTCCCTGATAGAGCTGGCTGCATGTGGGTGTCTCTGCCAGGCAGGGCTGCTTTCATTGCTGGCACAGGCCCATTTCCCTAGAATCCTTTTTGGGTGGCACAATCCCTGGTAGAATTCTCTCTGGAGGCTCCCGAGTGCCTCCCTTGCTGGACCTGGAAGAGGAACTTTCATTCACGTTCCTGGATTCCCCTGGAACCCCTCTGGTGTCTGCAGGGTGCTTTTCAGTTCACAAAGCACTTTCATATTTTATCTCATTAGATGCTCAGCAGCCCCTCAAAGGGCAAGTATGCCCTTGAACCTGCAGGGCCCTGGAGTGGGCAGATTTCCTGGGCTATTTGCTCTGACTCTGCCTTTGGGCCAGTGCAGAGGCCTTTGTGAGAGACTGAGTCTTCAGGTTCTAGGTAGGGCAGGTGGCAGTTCAGTAGGAGGTGGCCTCAGGACTCTTCTTCTGGGGAAGGTGTCAGAGAGGGGTCAGGAGACTATGTAGCCTCTTATGGCCCCCTGGATGCCTCATCAAAAACCAAGAGAAAAAGTCTCTTAGAAGAAAAACAGCTTTGGGGTTAATCTGTAGGGGCAGTGAGAAAGGGTTGGGGAGGTTGGGTCCCCAGCACAGTGGGGCCACGTAGATTTGATCTTGGCTTAGGGTGGGCACAGGAAGCTATGTGATGAAGGGGAGCCCCCTATGGAGGAATCCGGGTTTAGGGGATGGGGCTGGAATCAGCTACCTGGTCCGTAAGTTGTGTCTGCCTTCAATGTTAAATTTAGAGAAAAGCTGTTTTCCAAAAATAGAGGCAAATTGAAGTTTGTAAGAGCTGGGGAGCAAGCCAGGCCTCCTTGGTGGTTTGGAGCAAGCCGCTTTCCACTCAAGCCATTTCATCAAGACTCCGTGGTAACGTGGGATTGCCTCGGCTCTCCCAGCTTGGCTGTCTGTTCCTGTCAGTGGGTCTGTGGGGGCCTCAGGGCTGTGGAGGGCTTGGTGGTATGGGAGTCCTTCACATGAGGGCTGTGTGTCCTTTGGGGGTCTGGAGCATACTTCCAGGAGATGACCTCTCTTCCTCCTGTCACCTCTGCTCCTTGCTCAGTCCCTGTGTTCCTTTAAGCAGGGGGCCTGGGAATAATTTCTTCTGAAGCAACTGATGTTCTCAGTTCGAGAGAGGGGAACAGCATCGTGTGGCCTGCGGTTAGCAGCCCAGAGGCTGAGGGCTGTGGCCCTGGCAGATGCTGGTGTCCAGGGTGTGAGGAAGACTCCAGTGTCCAGAGGACTCCCATGAGGATGACTGGGAGCAGAGTGTGCTGGGGGTGACAGCTCAGGGAGGAAGACAGGATTGTCAGGACACAGTTCTTTGCTGGAAGAGACTTGCCTTCCATGGAGTGGTGAGTTCAAGTGAGACCTTGGTTCCTCTCCCTGGGCAAAAATCCTCCTCTCCATTGAGATTACACTAAAGGTCCACCTCACTGACTCCTAGTGGCTTCTTTCATGGTAAGCAAGTCTGATTGGCCTTTGGCTTGGCTGACCTGAGTCACTGCTTTCAGAGCTGTCCTCATGCTGCAGCCACTGCTGTCCCACAGCAGCTGTGGGTCATCTTTCAGCTACAGATCCTCCTGTTCCCCTCACTGTGTGTGCACATTCCTGTGTGTGCAGGTTGGGGTAGGCTTGCTCTGTGACTGTGGAGGCCATGGACAGTTGAGTTCAGTCTCGTCATGCCGCAGAATTATTTACACCGAAAGCCTAAAACCCTCTAGCAAAAGGTTAGATCTTTACGTCAGATTTGTTCGGCAGGTCAGTGAGATGACAGGGAGGTTTGACACCTGAATTGGGGGATGCGGCACAAAGGAGTTGTGGCTGTTTCTGGATCTGAGGCCTCTGTAGGGTGGTGAGATCCAGATTGGGTAGAGGCTGGTGATTCTTCTGAAGCCAACTCTGTGCCAAGCCCCATTGTGGCTGTGGAGGAGTGTAATTAAAACTCTGTGCTTTCTAGGACTTGAAGTCTGTGCGCTGCCCTTACTACTATACTCAAACAAAGGAATGAAAGTTCCTCTCCCAGGTCTATGATTCAGAGGGCTCTTAGGGGTGTGTGTGTAGGAGGTGGTTTGCTGCTCATGCAGACATTTGAAGAAACTCTGGTTCTTTACCCCACACTTAGCATCCAGGAAGACATGTGGGCAGACTGGTGCTACCCAGCAGGTGCGGGGATGCTTCTTTGCTGTGAGCTTCTGCCAGGTGTTAGAGAGGGAAATTGACATTTCCAGCTGTCCCAGACCTGGGAGTCCTTCAGATTTATACAAAGACTTCCTGCTTATTGTTTTGGGTCTTAGGATTATAATCTTATTTTTGCTTTCAATGCTAACACCCCTAGTCTGAGTCTGGGGCTGCTTCTCACCACTGCCAGCCTCAAGGCAGAGAAGGCAGGCTCCTCTCCCATTTGTGCTCCCTTTAAATGGCTGCATAGATACTTGCTTGCAGAGGCATTACTAACAATAGTGGAAAAATGACATGGGGAGGGCAATTTACTTTTATTTTTATTTTATTTGAGACAGGGTCTCGCTCTGTCACCCATGCTGGAGTACATTGGTGTCATCACAGCTCCTGGGCTCAAGTGGTCCTCCTGCCTCAGGCAATTTAAAAAAATGTCACATTTGATTGGCCAAGACCCTCCCCTCCTACCCCCACAACAACCTACCCAGCATTTACTCCTGAGTCTGAGGACACTTCCCTCACACCAGCCCCTCTGCTGTCTTGAAAGCCTCACCTCCTGGAAGCTGGCTTCTCCCTGATTCAGGGCCCAGCACAGCATGGGAAAAATGGAACGGTGCTGCCCACTGTGTTTGGAGGCCTCCCTCCTCTGTTTTCTTCTGGGCTCCTTGGGCAGGACTTACATCAGAGCCAGTCTTCCTTGGCTGGTTCAAAGGGACAAACTCCTGGGTCAGTCCTGAGGACAAGAAGTAGTGGGGTGATGGAGGGGCTGGCAACAAATGGAGTGTGTCACAAGCTAGACTGTGGCTGCAGCTGACAGCCATCCTCAAGCTGGCACCAAAGCTGCCCTCCTGCCCAGGTTTCCAGAGATTCTCTAGCTAGTTGTCTTCTCTATTCTCTGGAAGATTTACTGCCTTATTCCACTCCTTTAGTGATTATCCTTCAATTTCTCACATTTTTCTTTGACTTAAGTAAGTAAAATCTTTACTCCATTTCCTGAACCATTCAAGGAACTTGGGTTATTTTAACTATATTTTCCTCCTGCCTTACATGATTTTCTTTTAAAAACTTATTTATGATTTCAGAGTTACAGAAAATTTTTAACAATTGGTATACAGTATTTTTATATGTCCCCTCTCAAGTTCCATATATAATTTTACTTCATTTGCCTTATGATTATTTCCCTCCTCTAACATCATTTTATCTGAACTATTTGAGACTGATCTGCAGATATAATGTGGTGTTACCTCTAAGTATATCCTTGTGTATTTCCTAAGAAATAAAAATATTCTCTTATAAAATTGTCACACAATTAAAAAGCAGGTAATTAAGAAGATGCAACACTATAATCTAATTTATAACCTTATTCAAATTTCTTTTTTTTAAATGGTACTTTAGGTTCTGGGATACATGTGCAGATCATGCAGGATTGTTGCATAGGTACATACATGGCAATGTGGTTTGCTGCCTCCATCCCCATTACCTATATCTGGCATTTCTCCCCACGTTATCCCTCCCCAACCTCCCTACCCCCTGCTGTCCCTTCCCTATTCCCTCACAACAGACACCAGTGTGTGATGCTCCCCTCCCTGTGTCCATGTGTTCTCATTGTTCAACACCCGCCTATGAGTGAGAATATGCGGTGTTTGATTTTCTGTTCTTGTGTCAGTTTGCTGAGAATGATGGTTTCCAGAATCATCCATGTCCCTACAAAGGACATGAACTCATCATTTTAATGGCTGTATAGTATTTCATGGTGTATATGTGCCACATTTTCCTCATCCAGTCTATCGTCAATGGGCATTTGGGTTGGTTCCAGGTCTTTGCTATTGTACACAGTGCTGCAGTGAACATATGTGTGCGTGTGTCTTTATAATAGAATGATTTATAATCCTTTGGATATATACCAAGTAATGGGATTGCTGGGTCAAATGGAATTTCTATTTCTAGGTCCTTGAGGAATCACCACACTGTCTTCCACAATGATTGAACTAATTTACACTCCCACCAACACTGTAAAAGTGTTCCTATTTCTCCACATCCTCCCCAGCATCTGTTGTCTCCAGATTTTTTAATGATTTTTAATTTTTTAATAACCATTCTAACTGGTGTGAGGTGGTATCTCAATATGGTTTTGACTTGCATTTCTCTAATGACCAGTGATGATGAGCATTTTTTCATATGTTTGTTGGCATCATATACGTCTTCTTTTGAAAAGTATCTGTTCATGTCCTTCTTCCACTTTTGGATGAGTTTGTTTGTTTTTTTCTTGCAAATCTGTTTTAGTTCTTTGTAGATTCTGGATATTAGTCCTTTTTAGATTCTGGATATTAGTCCTTTGTCAGATGGGTAGATTGCAAACATTTTTTCCCATTCTGTTGGTTGCTGGTTCACTCTAATGATTGTTTCTTTTGCTGTACAAAAGCTCTGGAATTTAATTAGGTCCCATTTATCTAGTTTGGCTTTTGTTGCCAATGCTTTTGGTGTTTTAGTCATGAAGTCCTTGCCTATGCCTATGTCCTGAATGGTTTTGCCTAAGTTTTCTTCTAGGGTTTTTATGGTGTTAGGTCTTATGTTTAAGTCTTTAATCCATCTGGAGTTAATTTTAGTTTAAGGTATTAGGTAAGGGTCCAGTTTCTGCTTTCTGCACACTGCTAGCCAGTTTTGCCAATACCATTTATTAAACATGGAATTATTTCCCCATTGCTTGTTTTTGTGAGGTTAGTCAAAGATCAGATGGTTGTAGATGTGTGGCGTTGCCTCTGAGGCTTCTGTTGTGTTCCATTGGTCTATATCTCTGTTTTGGTACCAGTACCATACTGTTTTGATTACTGTAGCCTTGTAGTATAGTTTGAAATCAGGTAGCGTAAGGCCTCCAGGTTTGTTCTTTTTGCTTAGGATTGTCTTGGCTCTGTGGGCTCTCTTTTGGTTCCATATGAAGTTTAAGGTGTTTTTTTCCAGTTCTGTGAAGAAGGTCATTGGTAGCTTTATGGGGATAGCGTTGAATCTATAAATTACTTTGGGCAATATGGCCATTTTCATGATATTGATTCTTCCTAAACACAAACATGGAATGTTTCTCCATCTGTTTGTGTCCTCTCTTACTTCCTTGAGCAGTGGTTTGCAGTTCTTGAAGAGTTCCTTCACATCCTTTGTTAGTTGCATTTCTAGGTATTTTATTCTCTTTGTAGCAATTGTGAATGGGAGTTTGCACATGATTTGTCTCTCTGTTAGTCTGTTATTGCTGTATAGAAATATTTGTGATTTATGCACATTGATTTTGTATCCTGAGACTTTGCCAAAGTTGCTTATCAGTTTAAGGAGATTTGGGCTGAGATTATAGGGTCTTCTAAATATACAATCATGTCATCTGCAAATAGAGACAATTTGATATCCTTCTTTCCTAATTGAATACTATTTTTTTCTTGCCTAATTGCTCTGGCTAGAACTTCCAATACTATATTAAATAGGAGTGGTGAGAGACAACATCCTTGTCTAGTGCCGGATTTCAAAGGGAATGCTTCCAATTTTTGCCCATTCAGTATGATATTGGCTGTAGGTTTGTCATAAATAGCTTTTATTATTTTGAGCTATCTTCCTTCAATACCTAGTTTATTGAGAATTTTTAGCATAAGGGGCTGTTGGATTTGGTCAAAGGCCTTCTCTGCATCTATTGAGATAATCATGTGGTTTTTGTCTTTGGTTCTGTATAAGTGGTGGATTACATTTATAGACTTGTGTATTTTGAACCAGCCTTGCATCCTCAGGATGAAGCCTACTTGATCATGATGAATAAGCTTTTGGATGTGTTGTTGCAATCGGTTTGCCAGTATTTTGTTGAAGATTTTTGTGTCAATATTCATCATGGATATTGGCCTGAAGTTTTATTTTTTTGTTGAGTCTCTGCCGGGTTTTGGTAACAGGATGATGTTGGTGCCATAAAATGATTTGGGAAGGATCCCTCTTTTTGTATTGTTTGGAATGGTTTCAGAAGGAGTGGTACAAGCTCCTCTTCGTACGTCTGGTAGAATTCACCTGTGAACCCATCTGGACCTGGGCTTTTTTTGGTTGGTAGGCTATTAATTGCTGCCTCAACTTCAGCCCTTGTTATAGGTCTGTTCAAGGTTTCAACTTCTTCCTGGTTTAGGCTTGTGAGGGTGCAAATGTTCTGGAATTTATCCATTTCTTCCAGATTTACTGGTTTATGTGCATAGAATTGTTTGTAGTAATCACTGATGGTAGTTTTTATTTCTGTAGAATCAGTGGTGATATCCCCTTTATTGTTTTTTATTGCATCTATTTGATTCTTCTCCCTTTTCTTTTTTATTAGTCTGGCTAGTGGTCTATTTTGTTGATCTTTTCAAAAAACCAGCTCCTGGATTGATTTTTTGAATGTTTTTTTGTGTCTCTGTCTTCTTCAGTTCTGCTCTGATATTAGTTATTTCTTGTCTTCTGCTAGTATTTGAGTTTTTTTTATCTTACTCCTCTAGCTCTTTCAATTTTGGTGATAGGTTGTCTATTTTAGATGTTTCCTTGCTTCTCATGTGGGCATTTAGTGCTATAAATTTCCCTCTAGACACTGCTTTAAATGTGTCCTGGAGATTCTGGTACATTGTTTCTTCGTTCTCATTGGTTTCAAATAACATCTTTATTTCTGCCTTCATTTCATTGTTTATCCAGTCGACATTCAGGAGCAGGTTGTTCAGTTTCAATGAAGTTGTGTGGTTCTGAGTCTTTTCTTAATCCTGAGTTCTAATTTGATTGCCCTGCGGTCTGAGAGACTGTTTGTTATGATTTCTGTTCTTTTGCATTTGCTGAGGGGTGATTTACTTCCAATTATGTGGTCAATTTTAGAGTTGGTACAATGCTTTGCTGAGAAGAATGTATATTCTGTGGATTTGGGGTGGAGATTTCTGTAGATGTCTATTAGTTCTGCTTGGTCTAGATCTGAGTTCAAGTCCTGGATATACTTGTTAATTTTCTGTCGCGTTGATCTGTCTAATATTGACAGTGGAGTGTTCAAGTCTCCCACTATTATTGTGTGGGAGTCTATGTCTCTTTGTAGATCATTAAGAACTTCCTTTATGTACCTGGGTGCTCCTGTATTGGGTGCGTATATATTTAGGATTGTTAGCTCTTCTTGATGCATTGATCCTTTTACCATTATGCAATGCCTTTCTTTGTTTCTTTTGATCTTTGTTGGTTTAAAGTCTGTTTTATCAGAGACTAGAATTGCAACTCCTGCTTTTTTTTGGTTCTCCATTTGCTTGATAAATCTTCCTCTATCCCTTTATTTTTAGCCTATGTGTGTTCTTGCATGTGAGATGTGTTTCCTGAATACAGCACACTGATGGACTTGACTTTTTATCTAATTTGCCAGTCTGTGTCTTTTGATTGGGGCATTTAGCCCATTTACATTTAAGGTTAATATTGTTAGTGTGAATTTGATCCTGTCATTTTTATAATAGCTGGATGTTTTTGCTAGTTAGTTGAAGCATTTTCTTCATTGTGTTGATGGTCTTTATCATTTGGTATGTTTTTGGAGTGGCTGGTATTGGTTGTTCCTTTCCTTGTTTAGTGCTTCTTTCAGGAGCTCTTGTAAGGCAGGCCTGGTGGTAACGACATCTCTCAGCAATTGCTAGTTCATAAAGGATTTTATTTTTCCTTCACTTATGAAGCCTCATTTGGCTGCATATGAAATTCTAGGTTGAAAGTTCTTTTCTTTAAGGACGTTGAATACTGGTCCCCACTCTCTTCTGTCTTGTAGGGTTTCTGCTGAGAGATCCACTGTGAGTCTGATGGGCTTCCCTTTGTGGATAGCCTGAACTTTCTCTCTGGCTGCCCTTAGCTTTTTTTCCTTCATTTCAACCCTGGTGAATCTGACAATTATGTGCCTTGAGGTTGCTCTTCTTGAGGAATATCTTTGTGGTGTTCTCTATATTTCCTGGACTTGCATGTTGGCCTGCCTTGTTAGGTTGGGGAAGTTCTCCTGAAGAGTGTTTTCCAGCTTGGATTCATTCTCTCCGTCACATTCAGGTACATCTATCAAACGTAGATTAGGTCTTTTCACGTAATCCCATATTTCTTGTAAGATTTGTTCATTTCTTTTCACTCTTTTTTCTCTAATCTTGCCTTCTCATTGTATTTCATTGAGTTGATCTTTAATCTCTGATATCCTTTCTTCTGCTTGATTGATTTGGCTATTGAAACTTGTGTATGCTTCATGAAATTCTTGTGCTGTTTTTTTCAGCTCCATCAAGTCATTTATATTCTTCTCTAAGCTGTTTATTCTAGTTAGCACCTCATATAACCTTTTTTCTAGGTTCTTAGTTTCT